>JAWQEG010006214.1:25000-43337 GCA_033782935.1 Petrolisthes cinctipes
GGGGACAGGCTTGGGTTGGGGGGGGGTTAGGGGGGTGTGGGAGTAGGGGACAGGCTTGGGGGGAGTTTAGGGTGGTGCGGTAGTAGGGGACAGGCTTTGGGAGGATTAGGGGGTGCGGGAATAGGGGACTGGCTTGGGGGGGTTTAACCCCTCCGGGACGGGCCAAGAATGGAAATACGTACTGTGGTTCTGGGTTCAATACTAATTTTTTACCCTGCCTGTCCGGGTATTTCCCGGAAAATCACTCTACTTCTCTTACTCCCTACGTCTAAACTACAATACTGAACAACTTAAATTTGATTGTGTACTCACCATCAACTCCTCCTCTTTCCATTAAAACCAACCCCAGCTCTCTAGGACACTCCATTGCCGAGAAATCAAGTGAGGAATGGAGGTCACTTTTCCCGTGAGAGCGAGGCTGCGTTCGCTTTGTGAGCGTGGCTGTGACTCAATCTAGCTGGTTGCACCCGCGGAGTGGAGGTTACAGGAGCGGGTGCGCCCGGCAGCGCGGTAGGATGCACCGAATCGAACGAGCCCGTATTTTCTTCACTACGCCCAGCCATTGTCACGGTCAAGCACACACTGATTGAATGTGGGGATGAAAAGGTCTGGTGGTGAAGTATAGCCAGATCAAAAAAAATCCCGACAAATTTGGCGTTTTTCCCCATAAATTACCAAAAGCGGGATTTCCCGCTGCCCGGCCTCTGTCGACCGAGCGGGAAATCCCGCTGCCCGGACTCTGGGGGTTAAGGGGGTGAGAGAGTAGGGGATTGGCTTGGTGGGGTTTAGGGTGGTGCGGGAGTAGGGGACAGGCTTGATGGGGGGGGTTAGGGGGGTGCAGGAGTAGGGGACAGGCTTGGCAGGGGGGGGGGTTAGGGGGGTGCAGGAGTAGGGGGACAGGCTTGGGGAGGATTAGGGGGGTGCATTCAATATTGATCGAGGGATTATTGCATGGCTTTGCATTATTCATAGTGGTTGGTATAGTGGTTTGTAAGCACGCAAACGAAAGAATGTTACCCGTGTAAATGACTTGTGGGTGAATTATTTAATTAATTTGGTGAGTAAACTATACAGTGATTATTATTATTATTATTATTATTATTATTATTATTATTACACAAACTGTTGGATAGATTTTGTGAATGTGAATACTCAACTTTTGGAAAATAATGAAGCCTTATAAGTGTGGATTTGTTGGGAAGCTAACAAACCAATACCAATGAGGAATCAACCCTTGGAAAATAATGAAGCCTTACAAGTGTGGTTGGTTGGGAAGCTAACAAACCAATACCAATGAGGAATCGACCCATAGTGTAGGCTATATATATCAACGATGCAATACGTGTTGTGTTGTTATGTCTCGACAACACCTGACCAGTCTGACTTTACTCTTGCAACGAGAAAAACTGCATCAATCAATATGCAAGGTTGAGAGGATGTGTGTTTGGAATTATAATGATCTAATATTATCTATTATTATTCAACTGTGTGGGTAAGGGGGTGCGGGAATAGGGGGGTGCGGGGGTTGTGGGAGTAGGGGGACAGGCTTGGGGTGGGTAGAAAGCCTAACTGTCCCTTATTCCCGCAACCCCCTAACCTCCCCCCGCTCCCCAAGCCTGTCCCCTACTCCCGCACCCCCTTAAACCCCCCCAAGCCTGTCCCCTACTCCCGCACCCCCCTAAACCCCACCAACCCTGTCCCCTATTCCTGCACCCCCCTAAACCCCACCAAGCCAGTCCCCTACTCCTGCACCCCCCTAAACCCCACCAAGCCAGTCCCCTACTCCCGCACCCCCCTAAAACCCCCCCCCCCAAGTCTGTCCGAGAGGATGTGTGCTTGGAATTATAATTATCTAATATTATCTATTATTATTCAACTGTGTGGGTAAGGGGGTGCAGGAATAGGGGGGTGCGGGGGTTTGGGGGGTGCGGGAATAGGGGGACATGCTGGGGGGGGTTAGGGGGATGAGGGAATAGGGGGCTGTACAGGCTTGGGGAGGGTTAGGGGGGTGTGGGAGTAGGGGGACAGGCTTGGTGGGGGGGGTTAGGGGTGTGTGGGAATAGGGGAACAGGCTTGGGGGGGGAATTAGAGGGGTGTGGGAATAGGGGGATATGCTGGGGGGGAGTTAGGGGGGTGCAGGAATAGGGGGCTGTACAGGCTTGGGGGGGAGGGGATTAGGGGTGTGTGGGAATAGTTGGACAGGCTTGGGGGGATTAGGGGGGTGAGGAGGAAGTTTTGTGTTGGTAAATCTGGGGCAACTGAATTAGTAGTAGTAGTAGTAGTAGTAGTAGTAGTTGTATATGTAATGATAGTAGTAGTAGTAATAGTAGTAGGTAGTAGTAGTAGTAAGCTAGTTCTCCAAGTAGTATGCTATAATAGTAGTAGTAGTAGTAAGCTAGTTCTCCAAGTAGTAGTAGTAGTAGTAGTAGTAGTAGTTGTATATGTAATGATAGTAGTAGTAGTAGTAGTATGTGTAATGATAGTAGTAGTAGTAATAGTAGTAGTAGTAGTAGTAGTAGTAGGCTATTATAGTAGTAGTAGTAGTAGTAGTAGTAGCTGTTGTTGTATATATGTAATGATAATAGTAGTTGTAGTAGGCTATTATAGTAGTAGTAGTAGTAGCAGACTATTATAGTAGTAGTAGTAAGCTAGTTCTCCAAGTTGATACAATATTGAGATTAAAAAAAAAAAATAGAAAAATAGAACTCGAGAAATTGTGTGAGTGTGTATGTGTGTGTGTGTTGGCTAGTAACCTTAACTTAGGGGGGTGCGGGGGTAGGGGACAGGCTTGGGGGGGGGGGGTTTGGGGGGTGCGGGAATAGGGGGACAGGCTTTGGGGGGGGGGGGGGTTAGGGGTGTGCGGGAATAGGGGACAGGCTTTCTACCCACCCCTAGCTTGTCCCCCTACTCCCGCCCGCCCCCCCTAACCTCCCCTCCCCCCTACTTCCGCACCCCCCTAACCCTCCCCTCCCCCCTACTTCCGCACCCCCTAACCTCCCGCACCCCCCCCAAGCCTGTCCCCCTACTCCCGCACCCCCCCAAGCCTGTCCCCCTACTCCCGCACCCCCCCCCAAGCCTGTCCCCCTACTTCCGCAACCCCCCACCCAAGCCTGTCCCCCTACTCCCTCACCCTCCCCACCCCCCAAGCCTGCCCCCCTACTCCTGCACCCCCCCAAACCCTCCCCCCCCTATTCCCGCACCCCCCCCCAAGCCTATCCCCCTACTCCCCCCCCCAAGCCTGTCCCCCTACTCTCCCCCCCCCAAGCCTATCCCCCTACTCCCCCTCCAAACCTGTCCCCCCTATTCCCGCACCCCCCTAACCTCCCCTCCCCCCTACTCCCGCACCCCCCCCCCTATTTTCCGCACCCCCTCAACTTAACCACATGATTATTATTACGTCATTACACACGTGACGTCATTACCTCCAAGGCGTGAATTACCCAAGGACGTAATAAGGGTTGTCAAGTCTCAGATATTGACACAAGTTTGGGCTACATATGTTTAGTATATTATTATTTACTCTAACTCTTTTATTATCTCGTATATTGACGCAAGTTTGGGCTATGTATGTTTAGTATATTATTATTTACTCTAACTCTTTTATTATCTCATATATTGACACAAGTTTGGGCTATGTATGTTTAGTATATTATTATTTACTCTAACTCTTTTATTATCTCGTATATTGACGCAAGTTTGGGTTATATATATATTTTGTATATTATTATTTACTGTAACTCTTTTATTATCTCGTATATTTACACAAGTTTGGGCTACTGTATATATGTTTAGTATATTATTATTTACTCTAACTCTTTTATTATCTCGTATATTGACACAAGTTTGGGCTACATATATTTTGTATATTATTATTTACTCTAACTCTTTTATTATCTCATATATTGATACAAGTTTGGGTTATATATATTTAGTATATTATTATTTACTCTAACTCTTTTATTATCTCGTATATTGACACAAGTTTGGGGTATATATGTGTTTAGTATATTATTATTTACTCTAACTCTTTTATTATTCAACCTATACAATTGTTTTTTTTTATATATACCATTATTATTAGTCTCAGGAATAATTGTAATCATCTCAGATATATTTATTTGTCACAACTCGATAGTAGAACATCAAACAAACAAATAAATTATTATGACGAGTAGAAGTGAACAAAAAAGTTACCGAATATTATTTTATTTATACCACTTTTTATTATCCTATTTTTTTTTTTTCTGCAGCAAGATTTAAATTAATGATGTTATTATAGAGCATTTTATCCCATAAAGCAATTGAAACCTCCTGAGCACAATGGTATAATCTGATTACAGCTAAAATTAACATGATATATATATAAGTGAAAGACAGAAGAAATTATATATAGATACATGCACATGGTCACTTAATTCAGAGACTAATGGCTGTACGTAAAATGCCCTCAGAGTTTAATTATGTTCCATTATTCTGTATATGTTTGTCATTGTATTAATATTTATCTTTATTACCTGCATGACGCTAGCTAAACACAACTATTTTCATTATCAGGTATTGGCATTATTCAGGCATATTAAAAAAAAATCTCATCTTAAAAATTCAAGCCCCTGTTGAATCTCAGGCAGGGCCATAATAATATTCAAGAACATCCGTAGTGTATACGATGGCATGGTGAACAATAGAGCATGCATCGTACCGGTACCACACCATCGTATACACCACACAACTATTTTCATCATCAGATTATAGAGGTGTAGAGAAAATACAATATTTACAAGGAATAATGAGAGATGGAGGAAACAAATTAACATACGAAATGGTAGAAGAATTGAAGGATAATAGAACAAATAAATGGATGAAGGAATGAAAGCATTAGATATTAATTAATTTAGATAAACTAAAAACCATGAAGAAGCAAGAACTCCTAAACAAGATTTATGAATTGGATACTAAGAACTGGAAAGAGGAAATGGAAAATAAGACTACCCTAAAGATCTACAGAAAATGGAAAAAGGAAATGGGAATGACACTTTTTTTTTATTATGACAGAGGAACTATATATAAGACAATAACACCAGCATCAGTGGTGTTATTTAAATGTAGGACAAATACTTTAATTAAGAAAAAGATTTAGAAAAGAGGACAATGAAACAGGATGTATAAGATGTGTGGAACAGATCCAGAAGAAAACTTAGAACATTTTTATGTGCTTGACTGTACTGCTTGGCTATGTTGAAGAAAGAAGTAAAATAGGAAAATTGCAACAACCTTATAATTATGGAATGCAAGGAAAACATCATTGAAGGGTTGTTATTCGACAGTGGAAAATGTTTGGACAATATAAAAGAATATCTTTATAAGTGCTGCTGGAAAATAAGGGAGAAGAAATTAAAGGAACTCGCATCGCAGTTTATAAATTCTGGAAAATAAGGGAGAATAAAATAAAATCCTTATTAGTGTGTGTTAACAGAAAAATTAAAACAAGACCACAAGAACTTATAATAATAGTGAAGACTTCTGACAGGAAGTGCCGATTAAAACCTGATTGTTTAGGCTACATTTTGGGCTATAGTATTGGGCACAGAGCTACAAACATAGAGCGCTAACCCTGTGTTATTAGATAGGGGAGGAGTGTCACAAGTCGGCGGCCATTTTGAATAACCCATTTTTATATTTAATTTATATTTAATCAGCCATTCACTGATATATCGGTTAAAGAAATACTTATTCATATATTATGAGTCACTATAATGTAGTTAATATACCATATCATCAATAAAAGACCGAATAAATTAAATAATATATTTCATTTATTCGGTCTTTTATTGATGATATGGTATATTAACTACATTATAGTGACTCACAATATATGAATAAGTATTTCTTTAACCGATATATCAGTGAATGGCTGATTAAATATAAATTAAATATAAAAATGGGCTATTCAAAATGGCCGCCGACTTGTGACACGCCAGGAGGGGGGGGGTGGTGGCGAGCTCTAGGTGTGTAGCTCTGTGGTATTGGGCTATAGTAAAATAAATTAAATAATAGTAAGTTAGTAACATCAACATTGACAATACTGACTATCGTGGTTGGTAAGGGTTGAGTTAAGATCATAATAATTTTCTTTCCTACTAGAGAGAGAGAGTTGAAGAAGGAACAGACAACAGACATTTAATTCCTCGTATATATATATTGATATTTATATAATTTTTCCTTAATTAAATATATAAATAAATAAATAAACCAACCACTAATATGGGTAACAAGAGCAGTTTAATGTTACAAGAACAAGATATAAGGGATATACAGTCTGAAACAGGATGTGAGTATAAATAATAATTAATAAATAATAATAATAAATAATAATAATGGTGGTGATGGTGATTATATGTTCTTAGTGTTATTCATTATTATACACTTATACATTTATTATACACTCGTTATTCGTTATTATACACTTTCTACACTTTTTTCATTATTATACACTCGTTATTCGTTATTATACACTCGTTATTCATTACTATACACTCGTTATTCACTATTATACATTTATTTTACACTTATTATACATTATTATATTGTTATTCATTATTATACACTCGTTATATATCCTCATTATACACCAACATATGTTTTATTATTATTATTCATTATTATACACACTATATAATAATAATAATAATGTCATTTATTTATTGGGCCATGTTTGATTAATAAGTGTAAAAAAGTATGTTTCTGTTTTATCATTTTTTTTTGTATTTATTGAAAGAATTACCATTTTGTAGCAGTGTTGCCAGATCCGGCTAGGTCCCAGTATTTTGCCCCGGTCATTTCCTGTACTTTACCACGGTTATTTCCCGGTAGTTTGCCCAGGTTAGGTCTCGGTAGTTTGCTCAGGTTAGGTCCCGGTAGTTTGTCCAGGTCAGGTCCCGGTAGTTTGTCCAGGTTAGGTCCCGGTAGTTTGTCCAGGTTAGGTCCCGGTAGTTTGTCCAGGTTAGGTCCCGGTAGTTTGCCCAGGTTAGGTCCCGGTAGTTTGTCCAGGTTAGATCCCGGTAGTTTGCCCAGGTTAGGTCCCGGTAGTTTGTCCAGGTTAGGTCCCGGTAGTTTGTCCAGGTTAGGTCCCGGTAGTTTGCCCAGGTTAGGTCCCGGTAGTTTGCCCAAGTTAGGTCCCGGTAGTTTGCCCAGGTTAGGTCCCGGTAGTTTGTTGCGGTCTAGGTTAGGTTAGGTTAGGTTAGGTTAGGCCATGCTAATTAAAAAATGCCCCATTTGAATGTGACCTATCTTCTGAGTAAAAGTGTTTTAGAATGGTATACATTAGTGGGTAAAGAAGGTAGAAACATCGTAATAGAAAACGGCAATATATTGAATAATTACCAAACAAGCTCCTTACATATAGGTGTGTGTGTGTGTGTGTGTGTGTTTGGTGGCAATATTTGAAGGACAATTTTTTTTTATTTTTTCTGAATTACACATGTATGAGATATCTAATTTTCCTTGTGATATTCGTTCTTATTATGGTCAAATTTGCGTAAGTTTGATATACGTCTTACCTTGCATAACTCCCGGTAGTCTGTTGTGGTTAGTTCCCGGTAGTCTGCCAAGGTCCAGATTAGATTAGGTTGGGTCAGGTCAGGGCTGCCTAATTCTTAAACAAACTACTGTATAGTCTTTTTGAAATATACTGAGCACTGAGGTGTTGGCTGTTGGGACGTTTTTCCCTCCCGCAATGCTGTCAAATCAGACCAATACACTTCACTCACTCTCATATCAGCTATTTACTAATGCTAAATTAATCTAAATTACTATGTATACATTTACTTCACTACTAAGGCCATGTAGGTATATGAAAGTATCATTCACTTCTCATATTAACAATGATAATATATATATGTATTACAACACTGGGCAGAATATTCGACCGACGTTGCCAGTACACCAAGGGTGAGTGTACTCAGGTATAAGTACGTAAGCTCCACCTGTCAACTCAGGTCACTACCTTCACTTTTCCTCTGGCTGCCAGTCAAGATGGAGCAGCACCTCTGCTACTCACTATCATGTTTTACATAGTAGACAGAGAGAGAACTTATTTATAATGTAAATAAGTACTATTTAGAAGAGGAAGCAAATAGAGGACCTAACACTGCACCATCACCAGCAGTGGTGGTGAGGAAAAGAGTCGAAACAAACGAAAAATTATGTTATACCCTTAGAAAAGTGTCGCATTTATAATACAACATAATGTGTCAGCAGAAAAGGAAAGATTTACTTTTATGTTTTGTTGTAAACGGCAAGCGATATATAGGCAACAGATGAGAGAGAGATAGAGAGAGAGAGAACAGACGGTGGGTTGGTGAGGGCTGGCTGTCATTTTTAATAAGGATCTAATCCCATAATTATCCAGACGAGATCTGGCAACGTAGCAGTCAGGTAAATCTCGGAAGTGGCCAACGCCTCAGCGCCCAGTATATTTCAAAAAGACTATAATAATATTTGTGCTCGCCAAAAATTGGAAAACCCAAGCCAACTTTTGCCAAAAGCTGGGTGATTGGGTATGTATGTATGTATGTATGTATGGTGTTACGGGTGAAGTTAAGTCTAGGGGGTAAGTTCCACCCACAACAACTTAGTCAGACTGGATAATATGTAAACACATGTGGAGGCTTTGGTTTTTACTTTAAAAGAAGTCTTATTTACAGTATGTTCAGTAATTAACCAATAACTCAATACCCTTTCAATAACCACTAGTGGAAGATATAATAATAACAAACACCTATCACCAAGACTAACACAAAAACATAGCATATAATATAATTGAATATAATAGGAAATACTTAACAGCACAGAGGAATCCCAAAATATACCGGTTACCAAGTCACGGCTCACTAAAAGTCACGGCTCTCTAAAAGTCACAGCTCACTAAAAGTCACAGCTCACTAAAAGTCACGGCTCACTAAAAGTCACGGTTCACTAAAATTCACAGGGACAACACAGGGAGAAGACACGTACAGTTTGACTGACTGAGGTGAGCTGGCCACTCTCCTTTTATACCAACATATATATGAACTTTAGAATGGAGTTGAGCCCTGTCATGGAACCAAATATGAAAAACACTAATACATAAATACATAAATACATAAATACATAAATACATAAATACATGAATACACTAATACATTTATAACACAAACAAGAACACAAACTAGTAAAGGGTGCTTCATTACAATGGCCAAAACAGGATATTTGCACAATAAATGAATGTTAAAATACAACAATTCACATGAAAAACTATAGGAAAAACTATACTTTGTCTGAAAATCTCTCGCACGTGTGTAACTCGGAAAATTTACCCATTTTTCTGACTACATCACAGCCTAGGGTCCCTTAATTAATATATGAAGGAGACTGTACATACATTATTACATGTGTTACAGTCATACCAAGCTAGATAGAGTGTAACTAAGAGGATGTTACATGTGTTACAGTCATACCAAGTCAGATACAGTGTTACTAAGATGATGTTACATGTGTTACAGTCTTGCCAAGTCAGATACAGCGTTACTAAGATGATGTTACATGTGTTACAGTCTAAACTAAGACAATATTACATGTGTTACAGTCATACCAAGTCAGATACAGCATTACTAAGATGATATTACATGTGTTACAGTCTTACCAAGTCAGATAGAGCACCTGTACAGTCTTGCCAAGCCAGATACAGTGTTACTAAGACAATATTACATGTGTTACAGTATTGCCAAGTCAAATACAGCGTTAATAAGATGATATTACATGTGTTACAGTCTTGCCAAGTCAGAATAATAGAGTGTTACTAAGACAATATTACATGTTTACAGTCTTGCCAAGTCAGATAGAGCGCCTGTACAGTCTTACCAAGTCAGAATAATAGAGTGTTACTAAGACAATATTACATGTGTTACAGTCTTGCCAAGTCAGATAGAGCGCCTGTACAGTCGATTCACCAGTCTGGACAAAGGCGACAACGGCACGCTCTCCAGGGAAGACTTTCTACGCATCCCGGAGTTGGCAATAAATCCACTCGGCGATCGCATTGTACACGCGTTCTTTAAGGTTGGTCTATCTACTTATTTATTTATTTATTTATTTATTTCAGCTGTTGTCATAATTATTTCTTTTTTTACAGATACAATCAAATATCCGCCGACACTTTCTTTCCTTTTAGTTATAGTGCAAATAAATCGGTGTCATATCAAAATATATTCATACAATAACACCTTACTACGTCAACTCAAACAACCCCCTCAATTATTATTATTATTATTATTATGAGGTGCTGCAAAATTATACACGTGTTGTTCTTTATTACCAAGATATTTACTACGATGGAAGGAAAGTGTTGGTGGATATTATTATTATTATCATTATTATTTTGAGGTGCTGCAAAATCATACACGTGTTGTTCTTTATTACCAAGATATTTACTACGATGGAAGGAAAGTGTTGGTGGATATTTGACTGTGGTTGTACTTCACTTCATCGAATGACAATATAGTAGTCAGTCTGTTTATTTATTAATTAATTTATTTATTTATATCTCAGTTAGCTCTACAGTAGCTATAATATTTTTGTACTTAACTTCATGGAGTCAGTCTGTTTTATATATTTACAGAAATTTATTTACATCTCAGTTACTTGTTACTTGTTGTTGGATATTCTATGCCCCGCTCCACCAGCAGATGGTGCTCCGCAAGGCTTCTCTCAATATTATTAAAAACTATAATCACTTGTAATACTCATATCATCCGTGTTGTAACACAGCGAACAGATGTATTTTCCATCTTTTCTTAAAAATCGTGCAATTTTCACTACTCCGGACATCTAATGGCAATCCATTAAAGAGACTTGGTGCACACCTTTCAAACACTCTGAAACCCATTGTCAGATTACTCTTTGGCTCATTTAACCTGTATTGATCATCACTATGCCTGAGTTCCATTGAGGTATTTACTTGAAAACCTCTTAAAAGATTCATCAAGTACTCCGGTTTTCCAAATTTTAATGCTGGGAATGTTAGAAGACATATCTTGTACACAATCGTTGCCTTTATTGGTAACCAATGTAAGTCAATAAGTGTTGGGGTTATCCTCTCACTAGATGGAACACCTTTAATTAATCTTGCTGCTCTGTTCATTACGTTTTGCAATTTTCTTAACCGATAGTCTGGCAAACCATAATATAGGGAATTGCAGTAATCCAGTCTGCTTATGACATAGTTATGAAGAAGCATCTTCACGGTATCCTGATCTAAATATTTTCTAACAAAAGCAATGTTCCTCAGGTGGTAACAAGAAACTTTCACCACTTGATTAATTTGAGCTTCGAAAGAGAGATTTTCGTCTAGCAACACTCCTAAGTCTTTCACTTTGTTTCTTACATTCAGCGTACTACCATGCACTCGTAAGCTTGAGATGTCCAATCTTCTAAGATTGGTCTTCTTTCCAACGACCAAACACTCAGTTTTACTTGGATTTAACTTGAGTTGTTTCAAATCCATCCAATCCTTAATATCGGACATAATAACACTCAAATTCACCTCTGCATCCACCACATTATTTATAGATATATAAAA
The DNA here is from genome assembly GCA_033782935.1 of Petrolisthes cinctipes. NCBI lineage: Eukaryota > Metazoa > Arthropoda > Malacostraca > Decapoda > Porcellanidae > Petrolisthes > Petrolisthes cinctipes. The sequence goes on from JAWQEG010006214.1 coordinate 36,615, forward strand.
CTGTGTATCATCAGCAAATAGTTTGAAGTTGGCACCATGTTTCTCTAGTATATGTGATAGTTTGATAGTGTAGATACAGAAGAGAATAGGACCCAATACACTCCCCTGAGGGACTCCTCTTCACAGGGGTTTATTTCTTAAAGAGGATTTCCCAATCTGTACACAATATGTTCTATCTTTTAAATAACTTTCCAGATAGACCAGTACATTCCCCTCAACACCTATAGACTTTAAATCATCTAGGAGTATACTATGTACTACTGTGTCAAATGTAACACTCAAATCAAGCATAATAAGAACACTACACTTTCCTTCATCCATTAACACAATTAGGTTATTTACTACAGTACATAGTACAGTCTCAGTTGAGTATAGCTGCCTATATGCAGACTGACTATCAGGTATAACCTTCATCTTATTCAAGTGATGCCATAACTCATCTAAAATCACATTTTCAATCACTTTCGATAAAAAGGTCAGGTTTGATACTGGTCTATACGAACTTAGACTCTGAGGATCAAGGTTACCTTTTACAATAGGCTTGATAATAGCCAATTTCTCACTCTACGGAAAAACATTGTTATCAAAACTTAGGTTGATAAATTGCAGGAACACATTAAAAATGTCGTCTACATTTTTACTCATTATAACATCCGATACAGGTAACGGGTGCGGGAGTAGGGGACAGGCTTGGGGGGGTTGAGGGGGGTGCGGGAGTAGGGGGACAGGCTTGGGGTGGGGGGTTAGGGGGGTGTGGGAATAGGGGACAGGCTTTCTACCCACCCGAAGCCTGTCCCCCTATTCCCGCACCCCCCCCAAGCCTGTCCCCCTATTCCTGCACCCCACAAACCCCCCCCAAGCCTGTCCCCTACTCCCGCACCCCCCTAAACCCCCCCCAAGTCTGTCCCCTACTCCCGCACCCCCCTAAACCCCCCTAATCCTGTACCACCTTAACCGTTGTACAATACCCTCACTGGTACCATGACAACTGCAATATTTTCAATTGATCGGCAAAGTACATCTCTCTGTGTGTAGCTGGATGCCAGGTTGGAGGATGTGTTGTGTGTGTGTGTGTGTGTGTGCGTGTGTGTGTGTGCGTGTGTGTGTGTGTGTGTGTGTGCAAGTGCATGTGATGTGGTGTGTGCATGTGCAGCCACAATCAAATATTTATCCACCAACACTTTCCTTCCATCGTAGTAAATATCTTGGTAATAAAGAACAACACGTGTATGATTTTGCAGCACATAATAATAATAATAATAATAATAATAATAATAATAATAATAATAATAATAATAATAATAATAATAATAATATCCACCAACACTTTCCTTCCATCGTAGTAAATATCTTGGTAATAAAGAACAACACGTGTATGATTTTGCACCACCTCATAATAATAATAATTGAGGGGGTTAAGTTGACGTAAGGTGTTCAGATCAGATCAGATGTTGGGCGGGGAGGTAGCCTTTTCATCGGCCTCCCCTTTGGGTTTTAATAATATTGTGGTTGAGCTTTGTTTTTCTTTATGTGGTTGCTTTTCTTATTCGTTCTCTCTCTCTCTCTCTCTCTCTCCAAAAATTGTATATAATGATTTTCACTTCTTCCTTGTCTATATTTTCAGCAAAGAGTAAATCTCCCAGCCAGTTTTCTTTATATGGTTGTTGAAAGAGATTGTAGTTATTTCTTATAGTTTGATATTGTGGGCAATGCAATATAAAATGCTGTAAGTCTTCACATTGTTCACTGCAACAAATACACTTTGTATCTTGGTTTACAAATATATTTCTATTTTGTAGTTTGAGGGTATTTGACCGGCATCTGAAAAATATTATTGATGATGAATTGTTATTATAAAAAGTAGTTTCTTCAATTTCACTTTTGTATGTTGCATATATGCTAACACTTGACTTGGATTGAAGTTCATTTTTCCAATTTTTATGGTCCCAGTCATTTACTATTTTCTTCATTTTTTCATTGTTTGTCATTTTCAGATTGCATTTACTAAGACCTGTTTCTTTTGTAAATTTTTTTTTGTAAATTTTATAATCTCCTGTTAGCCACTTGTCTTCTTTGTGATTTTCTCGCAGGTTTCTCCACACATGTCCAATAAGATTTTCTTCGTTGTTTAATAAATATTTTACATATGAAACTCTTCCCCTCATCATTGTTGAGTACATTGTTGAGGCGTCGCCCACCTCACCTCGTAACACACACACACACAGGTGTATAGGAACGGGCACCTAGCTAGTATGATTCGTTAAACCTTATTTTCTATTCTTTGAAGGTTTTGAATTTCTGACTTATTGTAGTGGATTACATTGGTACCATACAGGGCCAGGGCCGGTATTCACAAAACATCTTAGAGTTTGGACTTGTTCGTATGTTTGCAATTCTGACCTCACCATATTGTTTCAGGTTCATTTCGAAGCAGTGAATGGTTTTGCTATTCTATTTGTATGAGCTGTTGTTATGATTTCGAAGCAGTGTCGGGTACTAGTCCTCGCCATGAATAAATGCTTACGAACAAAATTTTAAGTTAAGAGTGAACTTTGCTTTTGTGAATACGGGCCCAGCAGAGCAACATTTTTCCAATATGTTTTACCAATAATCATTTTATTACAACTTCTGGCTATGATAGATGGAACTTGATTTGCTAGATTATTAGCCTTTGTTATTGTTATTTCTTTATATAGTTTAAAGCAATCCATTTTCCCTGTGATAGTAACACCTAGGTATTTTATGTTTTTTACTACTTTAATTCCAGCTATGTCTATAGGTTTCTCTCGCATATTTACTATCATTATTTTACTTTTTTAATACGTGATTTGTTTGTGTTTAGAAATTGTTGATTATATGCTCCTCTAATATCATCATCCCACAATTCCTCAGTTTTATTATCATGTTTTTGGTAAATACTTGACCAGAATTCTACCAGTTCTCTATCTGCTATGTCATTACTTAGTGGTCTGCAATCTACACTGTACAATATGTCTGTCCTTTCGGTTTTTGTATTCCCTTTTAGCTTTTTAATACAATCCCAGTTCTTTTTGTTACTTTTGTCACTTTTTATTTCCTCCATTACTTTTTTCTCGTGCAATTCTTTCGCCATTCTAACCATATCTTGAACTTTTTTCTTTTGTTTTTTATACAGCTCACATAGGTGCTGCTTTTCTTCCATATTTTGTTCACCCCTCTTCCTCCTATTTATCTCTCTCCTTTTTTTAAATTTCTCTCCTTATATCATTGTTCATCCATATTTGTTCTTTAACCTTCCTATCTTCATTTACTTTTATCCTAATTGTTCTTCCCATTACTTTATCTGCAGTCTCAATTATTATTCTGTCAATTTCCTTGATGTTTGTTATGTTTTCATTTTGTATTGATCCTTCCATACTCTGCAAGAATATGTCTTTGGTTATGTTTTCTATTTTTAAATAGTTTTTTATCTCTCATGTGCATTTATTAAAAACCGATCCAGTGTTAGTGCTTAACTCGAAATTTACAGTTACCAAATTATGATCCGAGAGATCAAAAAGGTTTTTATTTTCATCTATGTGCATATTTAAAATTTTTTCTTGCATTCTTGTATTTATTAGGGCATAATCTATAACACTTCTCCTATTATTATTTGTCCGAGTATACATTCCGTCACATTCCTCAACATTGTTTAGGAGTGTTAGGTCAAAATTACCCATCAGATCTAATATAATTTTGCCATTTTGAATTAGTCTATGGTCACCGAGAAAACCCATATGACCATTAAAGTCCCCAAGCAAGATTATGGCTTCTTCCTCTTTATCTTTCAAGAGTTTCTCAATAGTGTGTTTTATAATTACGTTTCTTTCCTTATCGTTTACAGAAAAGTATGTGAGAATTATATAAAAGGAAAATCCCTGAATAGTTACCCTTGTGTACAAATTATCATTGTGCTTTGATTCTAATTTCTGAACTTCCATTTTGTTTTAAGTCCCTGTACAGCAACATTAAGCCCCCACCTTTCCTATCATTAGTACATACATCTATATTGTTCAGTTTTACTTAACCCTTTCGTTAGTATAAATCTATCATATTTTGAGTGAGTTTCCGTTAATGCAATTATATGATATTTATTGACTAATAGTTCCTTGACTTCCTCTAGTTTTATATCTGTAAGCCCTTGAATATTTATTAACCTTATACTAAACTTAAAATTACTTTTATTACCTATTTTCTTATAATTTCCTCAATTTGCATATGCTTTGTTGCGTAACAGCTTTCCATCATAAACGTAATATCCTAATTCTCCATTTCCTCTCTTTTCAAGGAGTTTTTTCATTAGTTCCTTGTGTTGTGTCCTTTCCTAGGTGTCATATCCTTCATTATTCCTACCTCCCTCGTCCAATCTTTTGCCAACTTAAGGTTCCTAGCATTTTTCAAATTTCTTTCTTTTTCTCAAAACTTTCTATCTCAATAAGTATAGGCCTAGGTTTGTTTCTACCGTTGTCAGCATTTGGTTTTCCCAATCTCTTAAATTCTACTATGTTTAACATTGTTTGTTTGTGTGTTTTTTAGAATTTCTTTACATTTCTCCTCCTCCCTATCTTTGGCTATCTGTACCTCTTCTTCCTCACTTTCTACAACATTTAAACAAAATCAGATTGCCTTGCCTCTTCTCTCTCTCTCTTCTCTTTCTCATTCATTTCCTCTTTCACTATTCCTTGTATTTGTGATATGACCGTGTCTCTCACAACATGTAGGACTTTATCCGTGGTTTCTTCCACTATCTCTGTTTTAAATGCTGTACATTTTGCCTGCCATTCCTCCAATTCACTTTCTCATGTTTTTGTTTTCATCAGTCATAGCCTGAAATTTAGTCTCTAATCTAGTCAGTTTCCTAAGCTTTAATTTTAAGTTAGGTTGGCATATTTTGCAGAACCATGGGTGTTTACTATTGCTGAATGATTGTTGTTTTATGATTATATTTTGATATGATACCGATTTATTTGTTCCATGGAAGGAAAGTGTTGGTGGATATTTGATTGTGGATGTACAGTCACGAGCACTAATAAGTATACAGTGTGTTTCAAATACCTGGAGATAGTAAATAAATGCACAATAAGATCTCCTTTGGAATTACTTCGTTGGTGAAATTGGACTTCGAAACATCAACCAAGCCTGTATACTTATTAGTGCTCGTGACTGTACATATGTGTGTGTGTGGGGAGGGGGGTGGGGGGGGGGGGTAATAACCTTGACATCAGGTTGGGGGGTATTCACAAAGCCAATGTACAATTTTAAGACATAAAAATATAAAAAAATACCTGACAAATCTGTAAAATTATCCATGTAATTTTTCTTAAGGGGATGCGGGAATAGGGGGACAGGCTTGGGGGAGGTTTAGGGGGGTGTGGGAGTAGAGAGACAGGCTTGGGGGGGGGATTAGGGGGGTGCGGAAATAAGGGACAGGCTTTCTACCCACCCCAAGCCTGTCCCCCTACTCCCGACCCCCCCCCAAACCCCCCGCACCCCCCTAAACCCCCTCCCCCTATTCCCGCACCCCCCCTCTTAAGGAAATAACTAATAATTAATAATGGTTCTATTTACCCAGGAGAGCGAAGATGATCACGTCAACTTCCCGTCAGTTTGTGCGTGTGTTGGCCCACTTCCGAACCCCCCGCACCCCCCTAAACCCCCCCCCCCCCAAGCCTGTCCCCCTAATGAAATGATTGGTTTTATTTACCCAGGAGAGTGAAGATGATCCCGCACCCCCCTAACCCCCCCCCTCCCCAAAGCCTGTCCCCTACTCCCGCACCCCCGAAAACCCCCCTAACCCCCCACCCCGAAGCCTGTCCCACTAATGAAATGACATGTTTGTTTTATTTACCCAGGAGAGTGAAGATGACCACCCCTTAAACCCCCCTCCCCAAGCCTGTCCCCTATTCCCGCACCCTCCAAAACCCCCCCCAAGCCTGTCCCCCCTATTCCCGCACCCCCTTAAGGAAATAACTAATGAAATGATGGTTCTATTTACCCAGGAGAGCGAAGATGACCACGTCAACTTCCGTCAGTTTGTGCGTGTGTTGGCCCACTTCAGACCCATCAAACGCACACAGGACAACAAACTCAATGCACGCGAGGAGAAACTGCACTGTGAGTATTTTGTATAACTGTCCTCACCACTCATACACTCACACACTCTCTCTCTCTCTCTTTCTCTCTCTCTATTTATCTATCTCTCTCTCTCTCTCTATTTATCTATCTCTCTCTCTCTCTCTATTTATCTCTCTCTCTCTCTCTCTCTCTCTCTCTCTCTCTCTCTCTCTCTCTCTCTATCCTATCTATCTCTCTCTCTCTCTCTCTCTCTCTCTCTCTCTCTCTCTCTCTCTCTCTCTCTCTCTCTCTCTCTCTCTCTCTCTATCTATCTATCTCTCTCTCTCTCTCTCTCTCTCTCTCTCTCTCTCTCTCTCTCTCTCTATATTTATCTATCTATCTATCTCTCTCTCTCTCTCTCTCTTCTCTCTCATCTCTCTCTCTCTCTCTCTCTCTCTCTCTCTCTTGTATAACTGTCCTCCACTACTCATACCAAAGAAGAATGAGCTGTGAGTATCTTGTATAAACTATCCTCACCACTCATACACACACACACTCTCTCTCTCTCTCTCTCTCTCTCTCTCTCTCTCTCTCTATTTATCTCTCTCTCTCTCTCTCTCTCTATTTATCTCTCTCTCTCTCTCTCTCTCT
>JAWQEG010006215.1:0-28189 GCA_033782935.1 Petrolisthes cinctipes
GAAACTGTCAAGAAAACTGGGAATGTCATGGTGTTGTGGGACGAATGATGCAGCAGCCACATCCCAAGTCACTAGCTCTGGAAGTTTTGCCCGTCTTGCCTTTTGCTTTTTCTTCCGCCACCACGACCGAGTTATAATTTTTTCAGTGAAGCAGTGTGGGTGAGTTCGTTCTACTATGGTCATCGTAATACTTTTTTTTCTTTCCATCGTAATACATTTTTTTTTTTTTTATCTCGTTCCCGTTTTTTTTTATTAGTTGTTTATTATGTTTATATTTATTGTTTCTTTAGGATTTAAATTTTTTAATGGCGTTAATTCTCTTTCATTATTGTGGGCCATTCATCGTTATGGAGAATTTTTTCCAATGGGTATCTTTCTATTCATACTTTTGTCGTTGTCTTTCCGAATGCTTTAGTCACTGTCTTTCCTAATACTCTTGTCACTGTCTTTTTGAATACTTTAGTCACTGTCTTTCCGAATACTCTTGTTATTTCCTTTTTTAATACTTTAGTCACTGCCTTTTTGAATAGGCTGCTTTTGTCACTGTCTTTTTTAATACTTTAGTCACTGCCTTTTTGAACACTTTAGTCACTGCCTTTTTGAACACTTTAGTCACTTCTTTTTTAAACACTTTAGTCACTGCCTTTTTAAACACTTTAGTCACTGCCTTTTTGAACACTTTAGTCACTGCCTTTTTGAACACTTTAGTCACTGCCTTTTTTAACACTTTAGTCACTGCCTTTTTAAACACTTTAGTCACTGCCTTTTTAAATACTTTATAAGTCACTGCCTTTTTTAATACTTTAGTCACTGCCTCTCTGAATAATTTTGTCACTGCCTTTCTGAATAATTTTGTCACTTCCTTATTGAACACTTTAGTCACTGTCTTTTTTAATACTTTAGTCACTGCCTTTTTTAATACTTTAAAGTCACTGTCTTTCTGTAACATTGACTTTGTGTGAGCCATAATCCAGACAGCACAGCACAGCACAGCACTCAAGCAGCTCACTCAGAATGCCCTTGTCAATGTTGTTCCCTCACTCTAGGATTTACGTGAGAGACGGGTCGAGTTGTTTTGGGCTCCTTGTCTCGATCATATATTCATTTTGACATCACACATATGTTCGTGTATTGTCTGTACACTCTTTTATTTCGTGTTTATCGTTTTATATTTTAGGTAGGCATTTTATTCTTGTTATTGTATTGCTGGTGTGTCATAGTAGTGGTGGTGACTCATTAATTTTATCTGTCTTTTGTGCCTCTATATTTTATTTCCATTTGAATCTCGTTTTTGTTTTCATATAATATTGTAACTAAATTAAATTTTACCTTTTGTTCTTTCTTTTTTTGCTGGCCTACTTTATCATGTAATTTCTATGTAATTTTTGTCTATACCATTTCGCTTGTCCATTTTTTCTTATTCTCTATTGTTTCATATATTCCGGTTTCTAGTTGTTTAATTTCTCTGTGTAAGTCACATTCCTCTTTTCCTTCTTCTGTGTCCCTTCGCTTTTTGTATATTACGTTAAGTTTCATCTCTTCATAACATTTTCTTCTTCTTCTTTTATTCTAGTTCCCTTCTTATTATTCGTGTATACAATGTTCAGTTTTGGTATTATTTCCGGCTTAATACTTTTTACAAATACCTCTTTGTTCTGTTGAGGTATCGTCTCTTCATAACACTTTCTTCTACTTCTTATACTATGTCTCTCCATCTCATTCTTCGTCGAGAGGGTCTTGTTTTCTTTTCGTTCCTTTTCCCTGGCCCTTCTTTTTCTTTACATTCTCGTGAGGTACGGTATCTGCTCTTCACAACACTATCTTCTACTTCTTATTATACTATGTCCCTTCATCTCATTCTTCGTCAATAGGGTCTTGTTTTCTTTTCGTTCCTTTTCCCTGGCCCTTCTTTTTCTTTACATTCACCCCATTTTCTTTTTGTTCCTTTTCTCTGCCCATTCTTTTTCTTTACATTTAGGATACTCCATTTTCTGTTGTGTTGTGGTGTTTTCCCAGTGTTTGGCCTGAGAGCTGCTACCCCCACATCCTCTACCCATCAATCCCTCCCAAGTTACTCGTCATGTCGACTTCCTGTTCCTTGGGGTTCTCTCTCAGGCGACGGGGTGTGGTGGGGTGGGGTGGGGTAGGGTGAAGTGAGGTGCGGCTGGGTTGTGGCCGGGTGGTGTAGGTTGAGGTTAGGTGGGGATGGGTTGGGTAGGGTGGAGGTTGGGCGGATATGGGGAGGGCTTGAAGGGGAATGGCAAGGTGAGGTGGGGCTGGGATGGGGTGGAACTGGACTGGGTAGGACGGGGGTGGGGTGGGGTGTAGTTGGGTGGGGTTATGCGGAAATGGGGTGTGGTTGGGTGGGGGTAGGGAGTGGCAGAGTGAGGTGGGACTAGGAGGGACGGGGCAGGGAGAGGCTGGGTAGGGGTGGGTCTAGAAGGAGGGGGTAGGTTGAGGTGGGACTGGGAGGGGAGGGGCAGGGAGAGGCTGGGTAGGGATGGGTCTAGAAGGAGAGGGTAGGGTGAGGTAGGGTGTGGCATGGTTCGTGTTATTTGTCCTGGCCTGTGGTTTGTTTTTCTCCTTTATCACGCTTTGTCTTCCTGTTTGTCTTCCTTACTATTTTTGTCTTTGCTTCCTTGTGTACTCTATTTCTTCATATGTATAGTTTTTCTTAATAATTATCATCTTGTCATTGTTTTCTATTTTCCATTTGTTTCGTTTTGCATCCCTTTATCAATTTTATATCTCTCGTTTTTGTATTTCTCTTTTGTCTTTTTTGTCATGTCTTTCCCTTTCACTCTTTGTTGGATTTTTAATTGTTTTTCGCTCTTCTTTATTGGATTATTCTTTGTCGGATTTTTAATTGTTTTTCGTTTTTCTTTATTTCAGATCTATTTTATATCTGTCAGTCAAGATAGAAATGTGGTCAGATCTGTCGTCAGTCCTGGTTTGTATGACTCTAAACTTGATTCTTCTCCATCTGTCATTTAAATTTATTGTTATATACTTGAATTTGCGGGCCTACAGTAACTACAAGAAAACAAATTGATAACGAATATATTTATGTTATTTGCCTTCACATCGTTTAAGTTCCGCATATTGCTTAAATATAAGGTTATCTGCTGTCAGACGTCACAATATGCCTCCAATTCTTACCGAAGCTTTCAGACTTACTAATATACAGACACAAACAGAAGCCAGAGCTAGACAAACTTCCACATTTCTCCTAAACAACTAGAAGCTCTTCACAATATAGCGGTGTTTACATTCCGTGACTTGCCTGGGTTGTGGCAGACTTGGTACAGGTATACAGAATAGTTTAGTTACTTCTGACTTTCGCTCGTTTACATCCATTCTAAATATTCTGAGAGCTTGAGGATACATTTCACAGCAACATATAAATATCTTGTCCTAAGCCAAGGCCAGAGTGAGTAATTCTTCCAGGTAAAAACATTTCACTGTTACCTGGCGTAAAAGATTGATGGCTCTGGCATTAATACATTCCTCGACCCAGATTGTAGTGTGCATGTTATTGCTTGGGTATTTTTATATACAGCATACAATATATATATATATATATATATATATATATATATATATATATATATATATATATATATATATATATATATATATATATATATATATATATATATATATATATATATACATATATATATATTCTAAATTTTCAGTAACAACAGTACAGTAGAACCAGAGGTGGAGGTTAACTTGACCTTTACCAAAGTGTGAGCGGACAGGTCAGCGAGGGAATGTCAGCACACTGTGGCACTCTCTTGACACTGACACTCAACTCCACAGGTGTTATGTAGTTCTTCTTTTCTTTCTCTCCTACATCTCTTTTCTTTTATTCTCCTCTTTTTGTTATAATGAACTTTTGCTCTCTATGTATTCTTATCTCAACATTACTGTTCCCTCATTTCCCACATTTTCCAGTCGGTGTATCAATAATTTCTTTTTTTACGTCCATTCCTACAATTTTTTATTTCCCCTGTCATTGTCATTACTCTTTCACCTTTTATATTTTCTCTTCCTACTCCACCATTTCCGTAACTCCACATTTACCCTTTATTCTATTTTTTCCACGCTGTGTGACCTTGACCACATCTTTCACCTCTCTTCCTCCTCCACTTTTCAGATTTCTCCGAGTTTTGCATCTTTCATTTTTTCCTTCTAACTTTATTTTGCGACTGTTCAGTTTCTCTCCCTACCTAAATAACTCCTTCCCTTTCCTTTCTTTGGCCTCATCTTATCCTTCTTTTCTCCCTCCCTCCCTACTCTCTTTTACTCCTTCCCCGTTAAAGTCTTTCCATATCCTCCTCCTCTTCTTCCCTTCTATGCTCTTCAAGTCATTCGTACCCTTCCTACAACCCCTTCTCCCAATCCTTCCCTTCCTGTACCACCAAACTCCTTCAAAGTCTGTTTTTTCTATGCCTTCATTTACCTGTATCTCCCTTTGCTTTCCCATTCCTCTCTCCCTTCGCTCTTCCCATACCTACGTTTCTCTCTCTTTGCTTCTCTTCACTCTTTCCTTACCTTACCTCTTCTCTCCCCCTCCCTACTTCCTATCCCCCTCCCCTCTTCCCGCCCCTCTCCACCTCCACCCTCCCCACTTCCCTTCCCCTCTCCACCCCCCCTCCCCTCTTCCAATCCCTCTCCACCTCCACCCACCCCACTTCCCGTCCCTCTCTTCTTCCCTGGTCCCTGTCTCTCCCTCCCCCCTCCCGTCAGTGTAGCCACAACCTGGTCTCATACAAGTGTAATGTCCTCTCCCGTGACCTGGCCAGCACCACCCTCAATAATTGACCCTACCGCCTGACCTCGCGCCTCCAACTGTTTCCAAATTTTCAAGCTACGTAGTCGTCTAGATGGGAAGGGGTTTGTGGGTCTAACACTATCTAGATTCTGGCACATGAACGATACCCACTGGCTGAGACGAACGAACGCTGTAGTGTACTGTATGTTTATATCTATTTGTTATGACCTACAACATTTACTGAATATTCTGAATCTCTGAAGTGCTAAATATCATTATCGAAGCGGCGTGTGAGTTTCCCCCGACTGAGAGTGTGGATTGGGGGTCCCTAGAAATTGGGGAAGGTGGGAGAGAATTTTAAGTAGTTGTGGAAGAATCCTTGGTGGGTTTAGGGGGGAGCTTTAGAGGTCATAGTGGGGACTTAGAGCCAAGTTTACCTAAGTTTATGTTTTCATTCATACATTTTGTTGAATAGTGAACCAAACATCTCAATATTTTATTGATTGATTTTGATACAAACGTCGCAGGATGACTGGACGTAGAGTCGCATAAAATATTGTATTGTATGGTCAGGAATGGATACGTTTTTCTCATTCTCAATTCTTTTGGCATTTTATTGGTAAGAATGAAGGTGAAACATAGGTTGATTATGTATGTAGATTTTATTTGGTGTTTGCGAAGGTATACATACACCTCGGTTGAATCTCTTCCAAATATTCTCTCTTCCCCAGATTTGTCTGCTGTTTTTCGTGTGTCTATAGTTTTCTACTTTATATAATTCTACTCTTTCTGGGGTTCGTGGAATAAAATAGAGGCCGATATAGGAGTATGAGGTAGCGTGTGGTAGGAGACGGGGGAAATAAGGTTGGGGCTTAAGGGGAATGTAAGGGAGGACGTGAGAGGCATCAAGGTATCCGGATAGATTTTGTGGGTAAAAAAAAAAAAACTGGGTGGAATTTGGTGTTAAGTGCTGTAGTGGACGGTTGGATAATACAGCCACCACCTCATATTTTATAGAGCTCTGTATAATGATGGCAACCTATTGAGATTATAAAGTATCGTGAATGGTGGAGTGCAGGGGATTATACAAGACATTTTACCATATACTTTTACAAGCTAGACGATGACATTATTGTTACGATACCTCCATTAAAAATCTATGTATACCATCACACCATTAATCGTCCATCACCACCAAGAGTCTGACTAACTGTAAGGCTAACTGTAAACCTTTACTTGACATTCATGGCTTGACCAAGACATTTCTATCAATTATTCTAACACGGTTGATAAAGAGAACGATATAACATGTAGTAGCAACTGAAATGAGAGAGAGAGAGAGAGAGAGAGAGAGAGAGAGAGAGAGAGAGAGAGAGAGAGAGAGAGAGAGAGAGAGAGAGAGAGAGAGAGAGAGAGAGAGAGAGAGAGAGAGAGAACAGTATAGGGACAAGGCGTGGGTCGTAGAAATAAACTTTAGCTATTTTTTTTAGTGTGTCTGAAATATAGGTAGGTATATATGGGTACAAGGGTGACGAAGCGAGGAGAAAGGAAGGGGAGATAAACGTGGTGGACAGTGAGGGGAGGGGAGGAGAGGGATGGGATGTGAGGGGAAAAAGGGTGAAGTAAATGGGAGGCACAGGTTGGAGGTGGAGTGACAAAAGGGGAAGAAAGAGTTTTAGTTACAGGGAGACAAATGTAGTGAGGAGGATAATGGGAAACCCGGATGAGTGAGAACTTAGGAAGAGTGAGTGGGTAGAAAGAGACGAGATAAAGCCAAGTTTTGTCGGCTGGGAGATGCTATATAGGCCTATAAGTCCATTCCTCTCTTTATTTTTTTCTCCCAGTCAGAAGAAAAGTAGATAGATAGATAGATAGATAGATAGATAGACAGATAGATAGATAGATAGGTAAATAGATATTGAAAATTTTTATATTTTCCTTTTTGTAGATGGGTGGGAATTGCAGGGAAAAGAATACCACCCCTCTGTCTAAAATTAAATAAATAAATATATATGTAGAACTGTAACGTACAATAATGTACATACCTACATACATACATACATACTCTGTTCATATGTATAGACTTTATAATATTATTTTGTACGCTGGAATGCGCCAGGTAAAATAAAAAAAAACATCGGAGTTGGAGGGAAATATAAAACGCTGTGAACTCTGGCCTTTAACGAAATAATACAACTGTGTCACTTTTACGTTAAAGTCTAATGTGCCAGACGACCTTAAAGGGAATGTGCTGTTTGAATTACTGACCACCTAACCAAAACTTACACTTAGTTATTTGCACTTTACTGTCTGAAGAAGAACATATAAAGATAACTATTGTACAACTGAATGACAGATGGATCATTAGTAATTAATTTCATGTAACCTTTACTGTCAGATGATATTTATTATTACGCAGCTCGAGTCTTGGATATTGTACCTAACATTTCAATTACTTGTACAAAGAATATCATATAGTAATATCCGACACATCTGTATTGGAGGCTCTTCCTAAATTAAAAGCTCTGATAGCAGATGTGGAGTGGTGGCTCAGGGATATACAGAATCTTGTTACTTCCACCAACGAAATTGAAGAGGATATGTTTTGCCTATATTTTTCTGTGGGTCTGTTTACCATTAATAAGTCAGTCTGTCTGTCTGTAGACAAGATATCACAAGTAGTTAATATTTTTTATTATGAATTTTAGTGAGAATAGGAGACAGATATATATATATATATATATATATATATATATATATATATATATATATATATATATATATATATATATATATATATATATATATATATATTATATATATATATATATATATATATATATATATATATATATATATATATATATATATATATATATATATATATATATATATATATATAAGTCGTTAATTAAGTACGATGTTATACCGGTAGTTATAATGTTGAAGGTGAACAGTATAACGCAAATGGAGGTACGAGAGCAAATGTCCCCCATAGTTATTAGGAACTAGCTGCTCCGCCGCCCTTCGGGCGGCTAGGAGCCGCTAGCTCCTGCGGAGGGCTGGCGGCCTGCGGCCGCCCTTCCACCGCCCTTCGGGCGGTTTGGAGCAGATCGGGCGGTGGGTGGATAGAAGGAAGGGAAGGAGGGAAGGAAGGGGGAGAGGGAGGGATGGTTTAGTGGTTAGATAAAATAAATGGATGGATGGATGAATAGTAATAGAGGTGGGTGGGTGAATAATTGGAGGTATTAGTCGTTTTTAAATGTTTATTATATCAATCTTTCTCCCTCATTCAATAACTCCATCATTCTAATATTAGCATAATTAATAATATTTCCTTCTTTTTCTATTAATAGCGTCACTAAGCATTTTACTGAAGTGCCTCCTGGTAAACGACATTTTTCACGACTCCGGTTGACGACATCACGTAGAGATTCTTCTCATCGGCGACTCGACTGCAGCCCACATAGAGTTGACCGTGGGAGAAGACCTGGTCCTTAAGGTTGAGGCCAACTACTTTCAGGGACTGTCCTTGGCTTTTGTTGATTGTCATGGCATAGCTTAGACGAATAGGGAATTGGAGACGTTGGAACTGAATTGGACAATCTGAGGGCCTCAGAGGGATTTTTGGAATGAAGACATCTTCGCCTTTACCTTTGCCAGTCAGGATTGTGGCCTCCACCAGACGTGGCATCATTGTTTTAACTCTTAATCTTGTGCCATTGCAAAGTTTTGGTGGGTTCAGGTTTCTAAGAAGCATTATCGGACATCCCAACTTCAGTTCCAAATTGTGAGGTGGCATCCCTGGTGGATCTAGACTGTTCAGGAATTCTGCTGGGTAGTTGACCACTTGATCATCGTCGGGCACTGTATCAACTGATTTGTACTTCATTGACCTGCCAGGCTGAGCATCCAGAAGTTTTTGGTTGATGTTGTTGACAGCTTCATTCTTTGAAGCTAGGATAGCTTCCACGTTTCGTTATTTGTGGTTTCGTTGTATGTGAAAATAAATATGGCAATAATGAAAATAAATGTGACAAAAGTAAAATAAATCGTGAAAATAAATATGGCAATAATGAAAATCAATTTGACCAAAGTGAAATTCTATATGACAATACTGAGAATCGATATGACAATGGAATCAATCATAAAAATGCATAAAATTTAATAATAGGTTTAATAATAGGTAAAATAAATCGTGAACGACAATATACTTACTGAGATAACGCATAAACAAATCGAATAATATCCGTGCTAAAATATGTTCATGAGCTGTTGATTAAAATAAATATGGGAATAATGAAAATCAATTTGACAAAAGTAAAATAAATCGTGAACGACAATATACTTAGTGAGAAAACGCATAAACAAATCGAATAATATCCGTGCTGTAGCCTAAAATAGTTTGAGTGGCGTGAGAGGGGAATGGTTAACTCGTCATATTTACGCTCTCATTTTTAGGGGGGTTTTAGGGGTAACAACTTTATTACTCATGGCGCTGCAGTACGCAAGCCATTGGACCTAGGAAACTTTAGTTTACAGATTCTGGTGTGTAAAATCAAGCTCTACAAATCTGTAAGAAAAAATTTACCTAAATGAAAGTTTAAAATTGACCGTGTTTTTGCGGAAGGCTGAACAGTGGTATGGTGATTCCGTAGATTTTTTCCCCTGTATTTTATTATTATTTCGCTAGCACGTTTCGTTATATGACCCCCCCTAAACCTGAAGGGGATCAAGACTCACCTACATGCAAATTTTGAGGACACAAAGTTGGACGGTTTAGGCGTGCATCGCGGACACACACACACACACACACACACACACAGACAGAATCTTGGCTTTATGTATATAGATGAGGATGAAATACGAGTGACTGTGTCCGTATACTTTCCCAAAGTTTATGAAAGGACCTGCCGAGAAGGGGATATTCAACCTTGGGATAGGGTATGTGGTCTCCGAACGCCCTTTTAGTTAATATGTGTAATCGTAATGTTATAAAATAAGTTTTTAAGGTAACACATACTGTAGATGCCTTTTCCACCTATATAATATTGTGCAAATAGGTCCAATTCTGATATTTTATGTAATTTAAGGGGGAAATTTTGTGTTGGTAAATCTGAAGCAACTGAATCCTCCAAACTATTTCAAGCAACAACAGGCCACCATTATGTTTGTTCATCTGGTTCTGTTTCCTGGCACACTTTGGAGGAATCAAGGCGGAAACTCCAATGTACCAAAAAAGAATTACCACCTCAATAAAATAACCATATATGCTTCAGAAGACACTGATGCTAACACAAAGCCTCATTCATTACAGTCATCACGAGGGAGGCTGCCAATGTTGACTATAATATTGGTTAGGTTAGGTTAGGTTGGGTTGGATTGGGTTGGGTTAATATTGGTGTGTTTCAGTGTTACTATCATTTATATCCTGATTATTGGAAGCGTCTGTAAAACTTGCACTTTCATATTCAAGGCATAAAGCGAATGTGAAGAGACAAAATTCTCCTTTATAAAAAAAAAAAAAAAAAAAAAAAAAAAAATAATAATAATAATAATAATAAAAATGCCGAGGCTGAGATAATAATTACTATTCTTGGTGAGGTAGTCGGAAAGTATCATTGAGTAATTAACAACTAATGACCCTCAAACAGCGTCTGTAGAAAGAGTAATTTATCTCAATCCCTTGTTCACCTGACACATCTGGCGAGTTATATTACTGAAAACACCCTACCAGTAATTGAACCAATGAAAAAACAAACTAATATATACCTTCTAATATCTTCCTTTGCTAGACATTTGTATTTAATATCCTTAATTAAGGCAGAAGAACCACAGTTGTTGCAGAATCTTACATCTCCAACTTTAGCAACAAGAGCCAAGTGGTTATTTCAATGCCCTAAAAATAAACAAAAATAAATTATCGTCAGGAATTTTTTGTTCATGATGGTATAGTAGGTTCGAATCCTATTAATTACTGGGTATAATTAAACTTGTAATGCAGATGCGATTTCATGTGTTTGAACAAAATATATATATATATATATAAATTTTTTCCTCTCATTTAAAGGCTGCTGTTCCTAGACCGTTATATAATTACAGTCAGAGTGAAAAGAGGCTTATGGAAAGTTTAATAGGCTTGTCAGAGAGAACAGTGAAAGTTATAACAATGAATAACAGCCTGGTGAAAATCTCGTGGCACATGTAGCCTATCTCGTGTGGGTCCAGGGTGCTGCATAACTTTTTTATATTTGGCCACGAGGAATGAATGATAGATACGTGGAGGTGAAGTGTTTGTTTTTATATGTGCTGTTTGATGAAAGAGTTTACGTATTCACTAATTGGACCGTTCCTGTCATTGCGACGTGGCCCATGAAGACTAAAAGGAAATTATGAACTGCACACTTTTACCTTAATTACATTATAATGCACACCGGTATGCTGTCATCATTGTGTTTACTTTAAAAAAAATTATCACAGAGTTAACTGTAGCAGATATACCCTTAAGTCTTAACTCTTAAGGGAAGATTCTCTTTTTGGTGATTTGGAACATCTCTGATTACTCCAAAACTATGCCAAGCAACAGATCCCATATTAGTACCATTGAAGGCGTCTGATTTCGAGTATAATTTGAAGGAATCAGAAACCTTCCAAGCCACCAATAAAAGAGCCTCCCCTTAAATTGTACGAAGAATTATTATTTATTAGTCTTTCGGATAGCGAGATTTGGTTGTGGATATGAACAGTACAGTCACGAGCACTAATAAGTATACAGCTCGGGTTGAAGCTTTGAAAACAGTCCAATTCACCAACGAACTAATTCCAATGGAGATCTTATTGTGCATTTGTTTACTGCATGTGTCTAGGTATTCGAAGCACATCTGAATAATTATTAGTGCTCGTGACTGTACTGCCTGTGATGGTTGGTGAGATGGACAGGCAGAGAGATAGGTAGATATAGGTAGATATACAATAACAATAAAACTAGAGTGTGGCAGTCTCCCTGAAACAGAGACAAAGGGTGTAGTCAAACCGTCAAGAGGGACTGTCAAGTATATATCTCCCTCGTAAAACCGTTCCTCCAACACCTTCATGTTCCACTTTACTTTAGCCTCCACGTTCCTCTTTACGATCTCCTTCAAGTTTATTCACAAGTTACCCTCTAAAATGTTTTTCCTAATTTCTCTTTACGTTCCCTTTAATTAAGTACGGTATCTCTATGTGTTCATCTCTTAAGGACCCTGTGATCATTTATGAATATTGGTGGCTTCTGATTCCACCTGACCATCAAGCCACGAAACAAGAAAGCTCCTTCCATATAGGTTGTGTTTCGGGGAAATATTATGATGGCCTCATTCATCTCGAATTTTCTAACTACATCACCGGGTCCCTTAGTAAGTTTCCGTCCAAGTTTCTTTCTAAGTCCCCCTCAACGTTACTGCATATAATTTCCCTTAAAGTTATCCTCTATCTTATCAAAAACGCCCACATGCATCCAGTGCAAAGGCTAAATATATATATATAAACATTCCTTCTCATCATTAAGGAGGTAATTCGCTTTTGTTACATTCGAGCTCCTCGATTCCTACAAAGTATACCAGGAAACAGGAACAGAAGAGCAAAAATATGGTGTTCTGTTGCTTGGAATAGTTTGGAGGATTCAGTTGCTCCAGAATTACCTACACAAAACTTCCCCCTTAACGAAAGCGTGTTGTAAGCAGACTATATAATTATACCACGTGTGGGGTTAATGGGAAGAATTACGACTATAATAACTTTACGTAGGCGTCTGTGTGTTGTTGGTATTAATGCATTAATACTTTAACTACTTCATGGTGTGTTTTTGAAGGTTTTTGTAAACATTTCGCGGCGCTCACAGTATAACTTTGCTACACACACACACCTTACCACCTATTGTATTCATTAACTAATTATCATGAAGGTGGTTCTCTATTTACAATATCCTTAGCTTAGCTTTATACATCTGATTGATTACCTTTCATTTGCGCTGAACTGATTTACTGATTTAGTAATGGTTATATTATTTGTACCGTTATTTTTTATTATAAGCGCCACATTTATTTTTATCAATATATATATATATTTTTTGGTGTGTACAGACAGTTATGAATGGCTGTATATGTAGTGCTAATCTACTTTCTTTTTCTTTCCATGAACTTCAAACCCCAGGAAGTATCGAATGTGTTATGGAAAAAAGTCTATACTGTAAGCCATTAACAGCCTAGTGAACGATTCAGTTTGTAGGCCTTACAATCCCAGCCATAATTACTAGAACTGCGCCGTGTAGAAAAGGAGGAAACACAGTAAAACATTTGCAGAAGGGTTAATTAATTAGAGTACATGCCATTTTCCTTTAAACCTTTACGAGGCAAAATTCTCCTTTACCAACAAAATAATAATAATAATAATAATAATAATAATAATAATAAAAACAAAATGCCGAGGCTGAGATAATAATGACTTTCTTGGTGAGGGAGTCGGGAAGTATGAGTAATTAACAACTAATGACCTTCAAACAGCGCTGTAGAAAGAGTAATTTATCAACGTTGTGCAGCCCCTAAACTTTACACAAGGGTCGTGCTAGTGAAGGGGGATGGGGAGCCAGGGAAGGGAAGACCAGGGAGGGTGTGAAAGCATCAACAGGAAGCGTTTGAGAAATGGTGAAGAGAAAAGAGGTATATGTGTGAGATTGGGACGGGAAAGGGGACGGGGAAGGATAGGAGAGGACTTGGAAATAGAGGTAAGAGAAGGACGAGTGGAAAGAGAAGGGAACAGAGGGTAAGGGAAGGATAAGTGGAAATAGGAGGAAACAGAAAATAAGTAAGAGAGTGGTAGAAGGTAGTGAGATTAACTTTTGACAGTATGTGGGCCTTGCTATGGGTATGTGGATATTAGGTGAAGGAAGGCAAGGGAATGGGTATGTGGACCTGAGTGGTAAGCTAGGGGATACAGGATTAACATATAGTAAGAGGTAGAGGAGGAGAGAGGGAGTATGCAAAATGATAGGGGAAGGGAAGGGAAGGTGGAAGATAGGAAGATGAGGTTTCCCATATAAGAAGGACCTGAGGGAGAGGTGAAGGGCATTAAGGGACCCTGTGATATAGTCAGAAAATTGGAGATCTACGAGTCCTTCATATATTGCCACGAAACACCACCTATATGGAAGGAGCTTGTTTCATGGCGTGGTCAGGAGATATCAGAAGCCTCCAGTTTTCAAATACGATCACAGGGCCCTTAAGATATGTTAAACACAGGGAAGTACAACAGGCAGCCAGCCAGATCAGTTTTAAAGATTTCCCTGGGCTGTAGACAAGGAGGAGTGGAAAGGACTGAAGCAACCATGTCCCCACAGTGTACCAACTCTCACCACTCCTCCCTCTTTCGTCTCTCTGTTTGGTGTATATTGTGTCATAAACCTGATTTACTGTTTTGTCACTCTGTCACTGTCCGTCTGTTGTCAGTCTCTATTTGATTGGAGTATAATTATTTTTAAGTTTAATATGTTTTCTGGTTCATTTCAATATTTCTATTATCCATATTTTTCTCAGTATTGTTGTCGCCACTCCAATTCGTATTTGAATACATGCTATGCTTTCTTCTGATATTTTAGATTTAGTTCTTTTTCCGAACCATCTGTAACATCAATAGTAAACAGACAGCATCAGAAGCTGTTGTTCAAACGGATGGGAACAACGCGATAGCAAAAAAAAAAAAAAAAAAAAAAAAAAAAAATTGTTGCTGAGATAATATTAATATTTCTTGGAAAGGGCGACACTTTAAACATATTAATTTTTCATTTTACTTTTGGTTGTCTTGGTTTCCTGTTCTATTTTGAATCCCTTAAGGTGATAATTCTTTTTTGGTACATTGGAGTGCCTTAATTCCTCCAAAGTATGCCAGGAAACAGGACCAGATGAACAAAAATATTGGAGTTCTGTTGCTTGGAATAGTTTGGAGGATTCAGTTACTCCTGATTTACCAACACAAAACTTCCCCCTTAATATCATTCAGCTGTCAATAGAGTATCCTCACAATCATGTTTACATTTAGCATAACAAACGAATTTGTATGATATCTTTCCTCTGTGTCCAATTCAGTATTTAAACAGACAGACAGAGAGAGAGAGAGAGAGAGATGAAAAAAAAAAAAAAAAAATACACCGATACCAGAACGAACCTCTCTGACCTGCCTTTACAATTTAAAAGAAACACATCTATATGTAAAACGTCCCGGGGAAATTATCAGTGCCCGTCAGGCGATGAGGGTCCAGAGTGTCGGGGTCAGCGGAAATTTGGCACAGCGTTGATGTCCAATTTATTTGCAAATATCTACAATAAGTGCGTGTGGGGATAATCCAAGGAGAGAACTGCCATTGTACCAGGCGGCAGATTGTTCAAGTGTACTCTCCCTTTTTTTTTCCACTTCTTCCTTTTTTTTTTTTTTCCACTTCTTCCTTTTCTTTTTTCCACTTTTTTTTTTCCTGGGAATATCTATGCCACTTGGGTAAGATTACAATTGGTTTAGGGTTGGTGTGTGGGATTGGTAAGGGTGGTGGACTGAGTTTAAATCACATTAGATCGGTGGAGATTATTTCAAATACGGTTGTGCTGTTTTCGAGTTTAGTTTAATTAAGTGGATAAGGACATGTTAGGTTAAATTTGGGTTGGGATTATGTGCACCAAATAAACTTTTAGGATAGTATTTATGCTAACTAGGAGCACAATACTACTATGTTAAATTTACTTAGAATAGTTTTTTTTTTTTTATGAAGTCAGGATAGGTTAGCCCAGGTTTGATTTGGTCATTTATGGGTAGTTAAGGACACAGCAAGAGAGCTTGAGCTGGGATATAGGTGTGACGTTTTCCTGCACACACACTGCTACGAGAAGGGAAGTTGGGGAATGAGAATGGCTACGGTATCTGACTATCAAGAACGAACACTTAAATAAAGCAAGAAATATTAATAAACCCCTCTTGTAACAATCCAGGTTCTATATTACTTGGTGTGAAGCCATACACGAAGTAAAAACAATTAACAATCATTATTAACACTAAGTAGTAGGACAAACACAATACAATAAATGAAAATTAAATCAGGTATTCCCGTATTGTACAGCCACAATCAAATATCCACTAACACTATCCTTCCATCTTAGTAAGTATCTTGGTAATAAAGAACAACACGTGTATGATTTTGCAGCACTTCATAATAATAATTGTGGTGGTTGATTTGAGGTAAGGTGTTGTAAGATTGTAGTTTGATATTACACTGATTTATTTGCACGATGGAAGGAAAGTGTCGGTGGTTATCTGATTGTGGCTGTACCTCAAAGAACAAATGTACTCACTCAACACTTGGTGAATGCACAGAGAAATGAAATGCAGTAATAGTGAGCCACTGGCTACACAAATTCACAGAAATGCACTGAACATTCACAGTAAAAAATGGCACTGGCAAATCACACTAAGAAATGACACAGCAAAAATAATAGTAATAATAATAATAATCACAGAATATTAATACTTATGCAAAGAGAATCATAAAATAATACTTAACTATACGTAATAATATGTACAACAGATGTAACCAAAGTCTCCTCTTTGCAGCCAAGCATGCACACCACCATTCGCTACCAAGTTACTCCAGTGTCTAATTAAATGCGTTAAAACTAGCTCTTATATGTACCCAGGGCGGACGTTCTGACATTTCACTGTAAGAGAGAAGGGATACAGGAATGGAGAGAGGGGGTTAGCTGGTTAAAACTTGGTATGGCGCCTGGCTGTCGGGCAGATGTTCCCACCCCCGTAGGAGAACTATTAGGCTATGGCAAATTTACACAGATAAATTGCGAGACGAAAATAATAATAATGGTAAATTAATCTTACATAACAACACACACAGTACATATTATATCATTCTGACGCAAACATCGACCAAGAGAGGAAGAGTTCATGTAAATAATTATGTTGTAATGAGTGTAAATACGTATATTAGGCCAAAAAGTACACCTACTCAGTCCATTCAATTTGTTTGTATTATGATGGAGGCAGGAGGTTGCTGGTCTGCTGGCTATAATGGGAAAGCAAAATATCTGTGCATATTTTCTTCATAACAGTGACTTGACGGACGAAACATTGTATTTTTGCTTCATTACAGCAGGCGTCTCGGTGTTAAAATTAATATCCAAAGCCATCTGTCTCTTCTAACAAATACGTGTTATTCAGTGTGCTGTCATAATAAAAATGAATATTAATTGTTAAAATCCCAGGTCATCTGAAACATCATTATCACTATTATCAGATCTCATTTTCATATTTTCGAAGTTGGAGTAAATATATAAATTTTTACTTGGTTCCCTTTCGTACTACAAAGGGACTCTTTTAATTGATTTCCCCAATAGAACTGTGGGATGAAAATGACTCACCAATACACCACTAGTAATGTTGATCACGCTGGCAGGATAGTGTTAGATGCCGTCACTACATCGCTGCTATAACATTTGAAACTCGTTATACCATACAGACAACTCGAAGCAGCAGCCTTACATTATAGTTTTCAATGATGACAATACCAATACGTGAATCAGCGAATATAACTCAAGAGGTGCATGCCTCACTCTCCCCATTTCAAATATGGGCAAAGGTTATTTTTGTGTGTGTGTGTGTGTGTGTGTGTGTGTTTTATCTTCATCTAAATTAATGAGACACAGGTGCATTCCACTCTTGTTTACTTGTACTATTGGTAATTATATTGCACCTGAGTTCTGAGCATCAAGCCTCCCATACTGAAGAGGCTTATCAACCAACGAAATGAAATGATCATACGCCGTGTTTGCTCTGAAGCTTTAGTCGTGTGTTTGGTAAGTGGTATATTGTCAGTAGCGTTTCAGAATAAATAAACCATCAACCAACCAAGTGTAATTCTTATACAGCTCTTATTCTGAAGGGCTATACAATAAAAAGGGGGCATATATTTTCTACATTACATCAAAAATTTCTAAACAGGAATATAGTTAGTTTGACAGACATTAGTTGGTTGAATATCCAATAATTTTATCCGAAAAATTATGGCTACTGATTCCTCCAGACAGTTTTCCATAACAGTCGATAAGAGCTTTACATATACTGAGTCAATACATTTCTTGGTACAGTTTGGATCAGTCAGCAACCTCCGATTCACAGACAACATCAGAGGCCTTTAAGGTGGTAATTCTTTATTGGTACATTGGAGTGCCTTGATTCCTCTAAAGTATGCCAGGAAACAGGACCAGAAGAGCAAAAATAATAGTGTTCTGTTGCTTGGAATAGTTCGGAGTATTCAGTTGCTCCAGAATTACCAAAACAAAATTCCCCCCTTAATTGTAGTATTCGTGTCATAAAGAGAAGTGGAGGAATGTAACAAATGACCTTCCCTTCAGGTTATTTGATTGTTAAGGCCCCCTCCACCTCAAAGCTGTTGGGCCTCCTTTGTTGCAGTTGGCTATTGTGAGCTTTGGTGTTCTCTCTAGATATACACAAAGCCTCAGTGGCAGTTAATTAAGGGTAGGTGGGAATTGATAAAGTAAGAGTATGGGACGTTTTCTTTCATATTCCGTAAGGGACCCTGTGATGTAGTCTGAAAATTAGAGATTAATTTAGTCCTTCAAATATTGCCACGAAACACCACCTATATGGAAGGAGCTTGTTATGTGGCATGTTCAGTAGGACAACAATTGCATTACTGGTATATAAATTCTGACATATGTTGTCGGACAGACGTACAAATGACAACACCAGGTTATAACCATTTATTTCCCTTTAACGGGAGATTCTTTTGGGGGTAAATTAGAGGGCTACTGATTCCTCCAAACTATACCACGAAACAGATCCCTCATTAAAGTAATACTAAGGGGGAAATTTGGTATTGGTAAATCTGGAGCAACTGAATCCTCCAAACAATTCCAAACAACACGACACCCATTATATTTGTCCATCTGGTTCTGTTTCCTAGTATACTTTGGAGGAATCAAGGCACTTCAATGTAACAAAAGTGAATTACCCCCTTAAGGTAATAGTTTGGATCAATCACAGACATTTCAATTAACCAACAATAGAATCTCCCCTTAAGTAAAAAACATCAATTTTTTAAGTGCCATGGGAAAATCACCGTCGTTTTAGGGTTTAGGGGAAATCTTGATTTGGGCGAACCGGGGAGCTACTGATTACTTCAAACTATGCCAGTCAACAGACCCCTTCAATATAAGAGTAGGTAATCTATTTTCTTGCTTTGCTCAGAAGGCTACATACATTCTAATTCGTCTACAGCAAACAAACGACCCCCAAAGGCTGATTTCACATAAGTCTGATTTTACTAGTCTGATTTCACAACATAAAATCTTCATTGAATCTTACCTACCCTAAGACTCGACTTATATATATATATGGTGGTTGAATAATCTATACTCTTTAATGAGGATGTTGATGGGCTGGAACATTTTTCTTCCCTTTCCACTCCACGTTTTTAAGCCTCTACAGTCACGTTGGATCTGTAGGGAATGAATTGCCCCCAGGCTGGTAAATGTGTTCAGATACCGATAATGTTGTGCTGTCGTGCGTAAACCCATTCAGAATTCATCACGGACGTTAGAGCCGCATAAAATACTAGGCTCCTGCTCTGTACAGTCAGGGGTATAAGTTATGATTCAACCTTTTCAAGTAAGGTCTGATAATGACTTGCCCCGAAAATTATATTAATGTTTATATATATATACTATTTTGATGTGTGAAAAAGTGCTGTAAATTCTACTGGCCTAAAATGTACACTCGCGATCCAAAATATGTATCCAGGCTTGCTTCGAATAGTCTGATCGAGAATTAAGCGAGCTCAAGCAAATATGAAACAAGACAAGCGTTGTAATTGGTTCACTAGTATGTCAAATGATTCGAAACTTCAACAAGACCTGGATGCAAAGTTTGGATTGCGAATGTACAGGGTTTCTACCAGTAAGAGTCACTGATGAGCTGCTGTGCTGGAGGAGTGACATTGTTTGGCTCGTTGCTGCACGTTACATATACTACTACAGGTCATCGTGAATTGGTTAGAGATAGCGCCCCACTCATATATACATAAATTCACAGTCAGAGTAAAAATCATTATTGTCCCTCTCACATTTCACCATGTATATAAAGGAGATGAAATAATAAGCGATTCCTACTGCATTACACCTTCCGTCGCCACCTCATCCCCCTCGAATTCCTCTCCCAAGATCTGTCAACGCTAAACCATGTGCATACTATATATTAACAAGCAATTTCTACCAGTGACTGTGAAAGAAGTAATTTTCTAAGCTGTACAAGTATTACAGATAAGTTATTGTAAGAGTTTTATTGTTGTTCTCTTTAATGGATACACATAACTTCTTCTCTTCTCTACTGTAAGTTTTTCTCTGGCAACATGATAAATTAAATTCCAGTGGGTAGTGTCGCCGATTAGTTTTGCTGATGACTGTACACTCATTTTATCATAATCAAAAACCAATTTACATGGTTGATCTCCACCCCCGCCCCCTTCCAAAAAGCGTTTATGAATATGTTAATGAGACTTTATCGTATTTCGATAGTACAGGAGGAAGGATAGGCGATTCTTTCTTTAATACCCAAATAACGTCCCACCATACAGTGCAGGGTGGGAAGGCAGGGTTTGATACGATTGGTAGGGTAGGGTAAAGTAGGGAAGCGTAGGGTAGAAAACTGATAGAGGTGGTTAGGCAAGTCAGAGTTGGACAGGACAGGGTTGTGCTGAGAAGGGAATGTGTTAACAATCAGTGGTATGAGTGTTTGTGATTATTGTAGGTGTGAGAAGTGGGCCAGGATGAGATGTGATGAGTGTGGTAGGCATAATTATCTGGTAGGTGAATGAGATATGTGTTGCTTGGAGAGAGTGGTCAAGAAGGAGTGGCTGTGAGTGTGGTGTGAAGCCATTAATGTGGGTGGCTGAAAGGAAAGTCAGAAGAAGAAGTGGACCAGTATGATGGTGAAGTATGAACGTGATAGCCAGTGATAGTGGGAGAATAAGATGTGTATTGGCGAAGGATGGGAAAAAATAGAAGTATATAGAAGCGAGAAAGGAGGAAGGAAGAGAAGGAGTGAGATGGGTACACACCAGAAGGAAACGCGGGGAGGGAAATAGATGGTGGCCACGAGAGAAAAAGAATAGATGGGCATTCGAGTTTGATGACCGGTACAATAAGCCAACGGGGACCTCTCAGAAACACACGGTCCAGTAATGGTGATGGTCCCAGCTTGGTTCACCTGCCCCTGGAGAACTGATGATGAGGGCCTTCCTGCTAACCTGTCCTCGTATATGTCGGTGGATACAACAGGGAATTCGGTTGGTTTGTATTGGTATTTTGATGGTGGTGGGTGTGATTGGTTTAAGTACAGATATCTTGATGGGTTTTAGCAAGTAATGCTGGGTCGTTCAGAGATTTTTTTTTTTTTTGTAGGTAATGGTGGATGGGTTGTGGTGGGTTGAAACGGATTGATGTGGGTTTAAAGAGATTGATCTGTTTATGTGCGTCTTCATGGGTTTTAGTAAATAGAATACACACACACCCACACACACACAGCACGGGGTGGATTGAGGGGTGTCGTCAGTTCAGGTTCTGGAGTATCAGGTCATATTTCGTTTTATTTCGATGCTCCTGGATTCTTCCTCGTCTTTCTCCTCGTATTTCCGTTCCTCTCCTTTCTTCTTCAATTCTTCCTCTTCCTCAGCTTAGTTTCTCTACGTCTTCATCCTCCTTACGCTTATATTGATTTTTCTTCTGCTATTTTGGTTTCTCCTTTTTGCATGTATCTGTATCTTTCAGGTAATTCTTTTTATTTCAGAAATATTCCCCTTTCTTTCCATCTTGGTGAGTTTCTTTATATTTTCGTTATTACTCCTCCTTCTACCACCTTTCCATTAACTTCATTATTATTCTGACTTGCATTTTCCACCTCTCGGTACTCCTCTTAGTCGTCTTTCTCAAAATTCTTCTCACTCTCTCTTTCTGAATTTTGTTTCTTTCCGCCGCCTCCTCCTCCTCCTCCTCCTCCTTCTTCTTCTCCTCCCCCTCTTCTTCGTCCTCCTCCTCCTCCTTCTCCTCATCCTACTCCTCCTCCATCTTCTCCTTCCCTTCGTCTTTCTTCTTTTCCTCCCCCTCCTCCTTCTCCTTCTGGGTACAGCTAGGGAGTGTGAGGCTTAGGAAGTGTTTTCTGTACATAACACTCAGTTTTGGCTAGTTTTTATTTTCGTATTTACTGTAGTAGCCTACATATGAACTAATATTAATATTTTGGTCAGATTCGGGTTTTACTGCCGGACTTGCGATTGAATATTAGACATCGTCGAGTGGTGGGCCCTCTTACTCATCTCTATAAAATTGTTTACAACGCCGATCACCCTTTGCACTGCCTATTGCCTGATCCATTGGTTAGATCCCGCATTACACGATACTCTAGTGAGCTTAATGACCGTTCACTTGCTGCCAGGTGATTTAATACGTCTCAGTACTCTCGAACTTTTTTCATCACCTCTGTTGGGTGGTGGAATTCTCTGCCTCATGATATTGTACATTCGCCTAATTGCGAAATATTCAAAAGGCGTGTCAACTCTTTTCTTCTACGTTCTTGTATCTATACAGTTTCTTCTGTTTCTCATCGGTGTTGTGCCGCTCGTTGGGCCCTGTGTGGTTCTTAGGTTGGACTCAAATCTTAACCTTCCAGCGGGTCGCCTTCATTGATTGTCATAATAATAATAATAATAATAATAATAATAATAATAATAATGTGTGCATAGACTTGTATATGTGCATAGGGGATTGCAGTGTGTGTGTGTGTGTGTGTGTGTGTGTGTGTGTGTGTGATAGGCATACAGACAGACAGACATTGTTGCCCTTGTGGCTGTGGGTATAATAATGTCAGTGAGCATATAATATATATTTCGTGAAGGTACTGTACGAGGTTGCATGAATTGTGTATGTAAAGTATACGGTGTGTGTTGTGGCCTGCATGGTGTGGGCAAGTGGGTTGGTTCATTATTTGTGTACGAGTATATTCTGTACATTACTTACGTTGCTGTACTTTTCCTAATGAACTTTTAGTGTGCATTATTCATTATTATCTTTTGTTCGTATGTGTGTGTTATTTTGTGCATATTGTGTGCATCTGGGCATGAAAGCGAGCGTGTGTGTGTGTGTGTGTGTGTGTGTGTGTGTGCGTGTGTGTGTGTGTGTGTGTGTGTGTGTGTAAGTGTGCTTGCGTGTGGTTTACGACCCATTCAAGATAATTATGTTGCTTGCCTTGCATTTTTATTGTCTCTCTTCCTTTACTCTTTTCCGTTGTTGTCATTTCCGATTTTCGAGTCTAGGTAGTACGTATTCTTGTATCCTGTTCCCAGTGAGCTTATTCCCAGTAATGTTGGCCCAAGTCAGACCGAAACGTTGTAAGTAAATGCTTTTGACAATACACCGTTTTAGAATCTAAGTTTTTTTTTTTTTTTTTTTTTTTTTTTGCCACTGTGCTTTTCGTCTACAGATTAAGAAAATACGAATCACTGGAAACAAGTTTATTAATTAAAGTACAGTGTAAAATATCTTATACTCTAAAATTTATGTGTGTCAACCAGTGCTGGGGTTTAATAATGATGTACGGTATTTAATTAAGCCCTGTTACTAGTACTGTGCATTAAGGGAGAAGTTTTGTGTTGGTAAATCTGGAGCAACTGATTCCTCCAAACTATTCTTCCAAGCAACAGAACACTATTATTTTTGTTCATCTGGTCCTGTTTTCTGTCATACTTTGGAGGAATCAAGGCACTCCAGTGTAACAACTGTGAATAATAATAATAATAATAATAATAATAATGTGTGCATAGACTTGTATATGTGCATAGGGGATTGCAGTGTGTGTGTGTGTGTGTGTGTGTGTGTGTGTGTGTGTGTGTGTGTGTGTGTGTGTGTGTGTGTGTGTGTGTGTGTGTGATAGGCATACAGACAGACAGACATTGTTGCCCTTGTGGCTGTGGGTATAATAATGTCAGTGAGCATATAAGTTACTGTTAGAATGAATGAGAAAATGTCATTGAGTCACATTAGGAACTTTTAATTGTGAAGGAGCTGGCAGGAAAAAATGATGATAAATATATAGATGGATTGATAGATAAACAAATATGGTATTGTCTAATATAAGCAGAAGGAATGGTAAAGTGTAGCTACCACCTGAGTTTTGGGATTATGTCCTCTCTCCCTAAATACTCCTGAATGATAAAGGTGTCAACCCTCAAACAAACCCTGCTGATTGTGGTACTATTCTCTGACAAACTTCACATGATAATTTTGTTGAAGGAAAACATCTATGACGTCCAAAATTTCAGGAGATACACTTGACGATAAATTGAAGGACTATTGATTATTTTTCAAACTATGCAACGAAACAAATCCAATATTAATAGCATTTAAATACTCTACTGATTTTTGGTATAAATAGTTTAGGGTAATCGGTAGCACTCCAGTTCATCAGAAAATAGAGATTCTCCCCTTAGTCTAAACATTATTCCAGTTAATCGATATTGAACGGCTTACGTCTTAGATGATATCGACGTGTTCCAGAAGATAAAACGTATCCTTGGAAACCTCGATCTTCCAAGTGTTAGGGGGGAAATTTTGTGTTGGTAAATCTGGAGCAACTGTTTCCTACAAACTATTCCAAGCAACAAAACACCATTATTTTTGCTCTTCTGGTCCTGTTTCCTAGCATACTTTGGAGGAATCAAGGCACTCCAATGTACCAAAAAAGAATTACCACCTTAAAGTGAAACATTGTGTATTTTTCGAACGAGTGCGTCAGATGCATACCTACGTTGTGTTAGCTGTAGTTAATTAAGGGATCCTGTGATGTAGTCAGAAAATTGGAGATAAATAAGTCCTTTAAATATTGCCACGAAACACCATCTACAGTATAGGGAAGGATCTTGTTTCGTGGCATGGTGAGGAGCAATCAGAAGCCTCCAATTTTCTGACTATATCACGGGGTCCCTTAAGCTCTGTTCTCATTGATCTGTCTCCATCCAACGCTCCCAGTGACACGATTCCTATTAAGGGGGACTATTCCTTAGGGGCCTAAAATTTTACCGATACATTTTCAAACTGCGCAACTTAAAACTAAGAAAACACACGGAAATGTCAAGGATCAGACGGTTCTAAAATACTCTCTATCAGTTCCAAGATGCAGAAATGAAATGGATCCTTTTGTGTCTATTTTAATGTTAATACGAAAATAATATTTTTGTCTTTACTCATGATATATTTGATCGTGAAGGTTAGTGTGATGGAAGGATGTGTTCGAGGGTGTTCCCGGGACCGTGTGTGGGGCGGGGTATTTGCTGGCTGAAAGTGATAGATGGAGCAGGAAAAATAGCCTCTTGTTGTTGGAGGAGCCTTACCCCCACCACTGGCCATAAGTCACTTTAGAATGTAGGTTTGTCGAGCGAGTTTCTTTACCTTTAAACCCCTCCAGATAATACAATATTTATTTGGTTTCTTGTTTAACTTGGTCACCATTCATTGCTACACTCGTGCGATATAAGAATTTGGCAAACCGTTGACGATCCTTTTCAGCAAACTGAAACCCAATTCCTTAAGAATTATATAAACTGTGTGAAATGACCTACCATTACCGAATTAAAAACTCCTCGAAGGCAACACATTTCTAATATCTAGCTGGTAATAAAAAGAAGTCCTTAATACCCCCAATCTTTAATAATTATTACCCGGCGACATTAACAGTATACGGTAACCTCTTTGCAAAATTTCATGTAAATCCTTTGATTACTTTTGTTCACAGACACGCAAGCCACCAACAATCCGGAGTGATAACATAGCTTCCTTGTCTGAGACGATAAAATCACTATAATCTGTGGACGTAAACAAGTTCCACTATAATCCAACACTCTATCCATCTGAGCCTAATACCTGCCTGCCTGCCTGTGTTAAACCAGACCCTTTCACCAACAACCTGACATCTTTGTTAATCCCCTCACTCTTCTCTCTGCCCTTCTCCCTCACTGACCATCAAACCATCTTTTTCCTGTTTTTTCCGACTGCTGCCATGACCCATTGCATCTTCCTTCACATCACACTTCCCTCCTTTGTATCATTCATTACCTCCCATCCACTTTATTGTCTATCATGAGTCTATCCCTCTCCCCCTACCTCTTACAATCGCACATCCCAGCACATCCCTCACACGGGCTCTATTTCACTCAGTACCAGGGAACTCATAACATCCCGCCGCAGCTGTACACGTCCATATCCCCTCAGTGTTGTTGTACCACAGTCGTCAACGGAACAGCAGACCCCCATCAGAGCAGGTGAGACACGCGGGGACCATCACCATTACTACTGGCCCATCTGTTTCTGAACGGCTCGCATTGACTTATTGTACTGGTCATCACACTCATACTCCCTTCTCTCCTTACCCTTACTTTTCCTCATCTCACGTCCTCTCTTTCCTTTTGGCTTCTATGTCCTTCCCTTACTCTCCCCCTTTCTTCCCGTCCTTTCCTTACTCTCTCCCTCCCTCTCCCTCCTTTCCTCCCTTCCTTCTGAGTCTTATGTCCTTTTCTTACTTTCTCCCTCCTTTCTCCCATCTCATTTTCCTCCTTCCTGTCCCCAATCTCCCTTCTTCCCCACCCCACTCCCTCCGACACATGTTCCACTCAGCATTTGCTATTGGTTATATCCGTCCTCTCCCCTCTCATACACTCTTTCCACCCACGACACTCATCTTGGCACTGACGCTCATCTCAGGCATACAGGTAAATATATACTACAGACAAGTATAGACAAAATAGATAGATTGATAGGTAAATAAAATATGCTGTAGGGAATGAATCTAATTGAAACATACACACATAAAAAAATACGATATATATGTGTAGATAAATACTTGGATAGATAAATAGCGATATAAAAGGGATATAACTCAGCATCTATCACAGCTATACTTCTCCCTGCATCACCTAACCAGCCATCACACGTCCACCTCAGTCTCTGTTTTCCTCATTCTAAGTTTGAGAGAAATGCAAACTAAAACACACATTAAAACACGAACCTATCTATGTGTCCTCTTCATTAACCTGATA
Source organism: Petrolisthes cinctipes (assembly GCA_033782935.1). NCBI lineage: Eukaryota > Metazoa > Arthropoda > Malacostraca > Decapoda > Porcellanidae > Petrolisthes > Petrolisthes cinctipes. Next base: position 26,967 of record JAWQEG010006215.1, read on the forward strand.
GTTATAAGTGTAAATAGGTAAATGAGCTGATGAACAGTTAGTTACGTGGGCAATTTGACAGTTGTGTATGCATGATTTTGAGAAGGAAGGTGTGTTGCAAGATGTGTGTGTGTGTGTGTGTGTGTGTGTGTGTGTGTGTGTGTGTGTGTGTGTGTGTGACTGTATGTGTGTGTGTGTGTGTGTGTGTGTGTGTCTGTCTGTCTGTCTGTCTGTCTGTCTGTGTGTGTGTGTGTGTGTGTGTGTGTGTGTGTTTATGTGTGTGTGTGTGTGTGGTGTGTGTGTGTGTGTGTGTGTGTGTGTGTGTGTGTGTGTGTGTGTGTGTGTGTGTGTGTGTGTGTGTGTGTGTGTGTGTGTGTGTGTGTGTGTGTGTATTTGATGGAGCAAGTGGGCTGCATTCTTTCCCCTTCCCCTCCAGTGTTCCCTTATGTCCCGTCTACTGTTCTCCTTGTTCTTCATCGTGTTCTCCTGATTGGGTCTCTTGCTCTTGTGTTCCTTGATGTTCTTCGTCTGACTCTCCTTCCTTTTCTGTTCGGTACAGTTCTTGTGTGTGTGTGTGTATTTTTTTTTTTTTTTAACCTTAGTGTTTATTCTTAATATATTTTGTATCGTTTTATTTTTATCTATTCTTATTCTTCCAATTATTCTCTTAATGATTTTGTATTTTGTTTCGTAATTATATATTTGTTGTTTTTGTTTTCCTATCGTATTCCTACAGACGTTTGCTTACTGACTTTTTTTTTATCTATTCTCTCGTTATTAATTTCGGTTTTCCTGTAATTTAAAGAGTTACAAGAACATTACTGCTTCGCTCGTTCGCTTCCCTATCGTTCCCTAACACATGCTAGTTTCTCGTTATCCTCATATATAATATAATGCTATGTTACTCACCTTCCTTGAGATGTTAAAATTTCACATGTTCTTATTCAGTTCAAGACAGCGAATATCATAATGACTCCTACACAGAGGTTATAATATTTAGTCATCTCAGATAGTAAGAGACGTGACAAACATATTTCTGTGTCGCAGAGGCTTTAAATAATATGAAACAGGAATGGGATAAAGCAAAGTAAGAAGTTGTAAGCCACGTGTGAAGTATAGAATATATCCGAGGTGTTGCCTGTGATCCTGGCCCAGTGAGTGTGTGAGTGAGGTGAGTGCAATCCCTACACACGCCTCCCAGACTGACAAATACCCTCGCTGAAAATTCGTGGGTGGGGAGATAC
>JAWQEG010006216.1:0-25667 GCA_033782935.1 Petrolisthes cinctipes
GTATGTGTGACACGGCGCTCGTCTGGGTGGCCAGGGTCAGCTCGTTGACCCCTCACCCCTCATCTACCTTCATCTACCAAGTGCCACACATTTAGAAGAATACTAAACTATCAAAATGAGGCCCAACAATCTGTCAACCAACCAACACACTGATTTGAAGATAATCAATTAGCACTAAACTCTCTCAAACAAGGAGCTGGCTACCCACCACCTGCCGTAATAGGTCACCTGAAAGCTATTGGTCTATTTCACAATAGAGCCGCAAACAGGGGAAAAACCGACAGAATAAGATTCGTGTAATCAGCAATGCAAAAAAGAGGAAAATGCCTTGTGTTGTAAAACCGTACAACGTGATAGAAGTTCCCCGCCTCTGGTATGACCTCCCCTCTTTGTTCCTATCCAACGTGACCTCACTATGTAACAAATTTGACGAACTGGTGAATACAGAGAACACGATCAGCGCTGATATAGTTTGTGTTACGGAAGCCTGGTAAGTTATACCAGAGTTGTGTGCCATTGAAAACTACGACCTATTCCACTGTCTTAGAACCTAAAAACGAGGAGGTGGACTTGTGATGTTTACACACACAAAGTACAAAGCCGAGCGCCTGAACGTTAGAACTCCCAGGGAACTTGAGGTCATGTGGGTAAGATTAACACTGCCATGTCACCCTCGCCACACTGCCTCCATCATTTGTGGTTTGGTGTATCACCCCACACGTGTACCCACAAATGCCCTGGTCGTCGACCACATCATCGACACCTGTGACACCCTATAGGTAAGATATCAATCTTCTAAAATGGTTATATGTGGTGACTTCAACCAACTAGATACAAAAGAAATAGAAAACCAACTGAGCACCACCAAGATTGTCAACTTTCCCACCCACGAACAAAACACCCTAGACCTCATTATCACTGACCTGGCAGACCAGTACCTACCACTTCAACCACTGTTACCCGTGGGAAGAAGCAACCATCTCTCCATGTTTTGGGCCCCTGCCACTACCACCTCCCACCACCAAGATGACCATACCACCAAGATATGCAGCCCTACACCTGACTCTGCTATCAGACAGTGTGGACAGTGGCTGATACAGTACCTGTGGACTGAGGTACTAACTGTTAGTGACGTTGACAGGAAGTGGGAGAATTACCAAACTACTATCACTCAGGCCTACTACCACTTCTTTCCTACCATGTATAACACCACCAATTAAAAGGCTGATGGAGCAGCACAACAAGGCGTTCTATAATGACAGGAGGAGGTATAACACAAGCTGCACAACAACGTCATCACAGAAATTAAAGCTGCCAAGGTGTACTACCCAACAAAAATTCACCACCTTAAACAAACCAACATCAATCAGTAGTACAACAAATTAAAGTACCTGTGTGGGATGGTGAAAAAGTCACCTTCTATTCCCTGTGTTGACGGACATACCAGCCAGGAAGTAGCTAATCTTATCAATGACCATTTCGCCAGGATCTGTCAAACCCTGCCCAGACTGGACTCAGCCTAATTACCAGCTTACCTACCCTCCATCCCTCCCTCACACATTAATGAGCACGAGGTCTACTATAAGCTCTTAATTAAGCTATAAGCGCAAACACTCCACTACCCGTATTAACCTTCCCGTGAGCTTGCTGTTGAGCTTGCAAAACCCATTTGTTCAATAATTAATGCATCACTTAGTTAGAGTAAATGACCACAGGATTGGAAGACAGCTTCCGTTACTCCAATACCAAAAGTTTCAAAACCCCAGTCACTTGATCAATTAAGACCCATTACCATAACCCTCCTCCCGAGTCTGTTATGTGAAAGCTTTGTGTTCGACTGAGTTTCAGCCAACATCTCAAATGCAATTGACCCCCAACAATTTGGATATAGGAAGTCATCATCAACCACCCATTGTTTCATAAGCCTGCTACACTTTATATACAGTAACCTGGTAAAAAGAAAGACCTCAGTTGCCCTTACATTCATAGATTTCAGAAAGGCTATTGATATAGTAGACCATAACGTAGTATAAAGGAAAGCTCTTGATATTGGAGTGGAGCACAGTCTAGTGGCATGGCTGGCAAACTTCCTGTGTGACAGACGTCTGGCAAACTTCCTGTGTGACAGTCGTCAGGCAGTGCGTCACCAGGGTGCAGTATCTATACACCAACATCTCCCGTGTGGTGTGCCCCAGGGGACCAAGATGGGACCCCTGTGCTTCCTCATCCTAATCAATGACACCTTAACTGACACAATTTTTCACTGGAAATACGTGGATGACTCAACCGTTGGGACAGTCATCAATAACTTGTCTCCTGACTACCACCTCCTGCAACAACACCTCACCAACCTCCAGACGTGGACCAACAACAACAATGTCTCCATCAACCACGGCAAGACAGTAGTGATGCAGTTTCATACGGCTACCACACCACCACCACCACCAGTGATAACAGTAGGATAGCAACAACTACAAATAGTGGACACCACCAAGCTATTAGGTGTCATGCTGGATGACAAACTGAACTCGAAAAGTCATATCAGCACCATCATCCAGTCAGCCACATACCGCCTGTATATACTAAGACGACTTAAGTCCCTATGCACACCCCAAAAGGAGCTGGTAGGAATCCACAACACCTTCATCATCCCCATGCTGACATACGCCTCCCCTGCCAGACACAGAGGCAGCAGCTGGAGGGGGTACAAAAGAGGGCATGTCATATCATTCTGGGTACGGCATACACCACCTACCAACAAGCCCTGGATACCCTCAGAATACCATATCTTGTCACCAGACACCAGCAGCTCCTCTGTGACTTCAGTAAACAGTTGCTAATCCACCCACGCCATAGAGACCTCCTCCCAACCACCATTCCCAAAACCCGCCACGTCCGTCACTACAACCTACTCAAACCCATCAGAGCTAGGACAGACAGATACAAAAATAGTCCCATCCCCACAATAGTCTCTTTAATAAACCAAAAGCACATGTAAATATTTGTACTATGTCCATGTGTGAGTGAACATGCGTGATTGTAATTGTGTACGTCTGTGTGTTGGTTTGGTATTTGTTTATGTCTGTTCATTTATAGGTATATATAAAGTATAACCTATTTGTATCACCATTTTACAATGTATATTTTCAGCCCTTGGCTGCCTGTACCAAATAAACCTTTTATTATTAATGTTATTATTATTATATTTATACCAAAATATTATACACATATATGTATTAACACATACACACACACACATACCTAATAGAATATACACACATATGTATTAACACACATACTCATACATACACACACGTATGTATTAACACACATACTCATACATACACACACGTATGTATTAACACACATACTCATACATACACACACGTATGTATTAACACACATACTCATACATACACACACGTATGTATTAACACACACGCATACACACATTAACACACATACATACACATACCCTAATAGCATACACACATATGTATTAACACATATACACACACATACCTTAATAGTATACACACATATGTATTAACACACACACATATACACACACAGAATGGTAACAGTAGTAATAACTCAACCTTTACTTATCATGGTGTGAACACTTTTACTAAGTTGTATAGATTAGTGAACAGGAAGTTGATGTTGTTGTTTCATTAGAGAGAGAGAGTTGTGTGTGTTGGCATGGGTGTGTGTGCCTGTGTGTGTACATCTGTGTGCCTGTGTGTGTACATCTGTGTGCCTGTGTGTGTACATCTGTGTGCCTGTGTGTGTACATCTGTGTGCCTGTGTGTGTACATCTGTGTGCTTGTGTGTGTACATCTGTGTGTGTACATCTGTGTGCCTGTGTGTGTACATCTGTGTGCCTGTGTGTGTACATCTGTGTGCGTGTGTACATCTGTGTGCCTGTGTGTGTACATCTGTGTGCCTGTGTGTGTACATCTGTGTGCCTGTGTGTGTACATATGTGTGCTTGTGTGTGTGCGTGCCTGTGAGTGTACGTGCGTGTGTGTACGTGTGTGCCTGTGCATGCATGCATGCGTGTGTGTTCGTGCATGCGTGCACGTGTTTGTGGGTGGGGGGGGGAGCTGATCAAGGCGGTAGAATAATATGTATATGGATAATTAACATTAATCACTGGTTCTGATCTGTGATCACAATATAATTAATAATTAATTATTGTATTAGTCGTTGGTGAATCTGACATTACATGATAACATTAATATTAATATATTAACATACACCTTTATATGTAGAGTGCTCAGGGACATCTGAAAAACTGTACATGTTTCCAATATTAATATACACCTTTATATGTATAGTGCTAACCTAACCTAACCTAACCTTTATATGTATAGTGCTAACCTAACCTAACCTAACCTTTATATGTATAGTGCTAACCTAACCTAACCTAACCTTTATATGTATAGTGCTAACCTAACCTAACCTAACCTTTATATGTATAGTGCTAACCTAACCTAACATAACCTTTATATGTATAGTGCTAACCTAACCTAACCTAACCTTTATATATACAGTCCTAACCTAACCTATCCTTTATATGTAATCCTAACCTAACCTAACCTAATTCTTTATATGTAGTCCTAACCTAACCTAACCTAACCTAACCTTTATATATACAGTCCTAACCTAACCTAACCTAACCTTTATATGTATAGTGCTAACCTAACCTAACCTAACCTAACATTTATATATACAGTCCTAACCTAACCTAACCTAACCTAACCTAACCTTTATATATACAGTCCTAACCTAACCTAACCTAACCTAACCTAACCTTTATATATACAGTCCTCAGGGTCTGGTTGGACATCTGAAACAACGGGTGAAGTTCCACTAGACCGGTCCATCTGTGGCCTGGTGGTCACAAAGGAAAGGTAAGTAACACACACAGACAACACATTGACCTATTTACTGGTCCAAGTGTTCTTATCCCTACCCATTATCACTTTCAACACACACACAGACACACACAGATAATAATCTATATCTATAAAAGAGAGGCGTCTGTCTGTGTGTGTCTGTCTGTGTGTGTTTGTCTGTGTGAACTTTTCTCCCAAAACAAAGAAATAGACGAAACAAACCATATATATATATATATATATATATATATATATATATATATATATATATATATATATATATATATATATATATATATATATATATATATATATATATATATATATATATATATATATATATATATATATATATATATATATATATATATAAGTATCTTAAACGGGGGCATGACTCAGGGAAGGTTTAAGGTACAGTAGGCTCTACTTCCGCGTTTATCATTTACCACTACCAATGTTGAGCCACCCAGAAATTTGAGTCCCCAACCACGTGTGATCCTGATACGAACCACTCACTACAGAGTGAGATGGAAAGAAGGGTGCGGTAAAGGAAAGTGTGTCTCATAAGGTGTGTGCATGAATTTAACACTGTTCTCTCCGACACTTGTGATGGTTCTCCAACGCCTGATTGTCTGGCCTAGACATTACTATCTAATGACTCCATCTGATTAATATAATATCCTACCGTATTCCATGCATTGTAATTGTATACAAAACATCACATTATTTATTTTCAGGTCCTGTTTGCATAATTGAACTAATCATTTTTGGCCACACAAAAATATATTGGAGGAATGAGAAGGAGAATGTGGTGGGGAAATGGATTAGTAGAGTGAGTACTGGAAATGGGTAAAGGAGAAGGTTAATGGAAAGAGGATGTGGGTGAGGTGTGGGACAGGGTGTGGAGAAATGACAGAGTGATCATTGGGTAGTAAATTCACCCTCCACTACAAAACAGTATCCTTTGGTAACCAGTAACACAAAGTCATTAATCAGAAAATGTCTTGACAGAGGTCAAGTAACAAAATTGGCTGACTTGTAATATATTGCAACAATGAATAGATGGTGGAAGGTTTCATTGCATAACATGGTAATATATTAACAATTTTAGGATTCATTTAAAGGTTTGGCCCCATTGTGGACTCAAGCTATTCCTTAGAAATTCTTTAACTGTCCCTTTTTCCTTCTGTTTCCTTCTGGTTACTGTTTATCTTCTTTATTATTATTTTTTTTTTTTTGTGCTATTGTCATCCAGGACCAGCATGGCCTTCTTTCTTTCTCTTCATTCACTTCAAGATGCTTAAACACATTCATTATAATTGGATTATATTGAGCACATGCATATCATACGTAGACATGAACGTCACTCTTTTATCTTCCATTATTCGGAGATACTTACTATGTAGCTATACGAAGGAAGAGAGCCGGAGGAATGTGTTTTCAGCTTGTATAACCTTTTGTGAACTCCTCACGAGGCAATGTTGACAAAGTATATACTGGTAATAATTCATTATATAAACTTTTTAAAGAACTTTCATTACCACCAGGTTATTCTTCCTTGCGATGCTACAATTGTCTACCATGACGAAGTTAAACTCATAGTGACAACAAAATAATAATCATAAAGTAGGTGGTGCACGAACACAATCTTTAAGGGTTATGGATGTTTTGGTATTGATTATTCCACTTTCTCTTTACTAGTAATGGCAGGATAAAAATGACTTACTACATGACTCATATATATGTTTAATAAACAATTGCTGGCATGTAAATTATACTGTGACATAAATTCTATATTAATTTTGTATAATACAGCAAATAACACTACTCGATCACTGTTGATGCTGTAGAATTTCAACTTAACCTCTGTTTCCATTTCACTCTGTAATGATTGGTTCGCCTCATGATCACACGTGGTTCGGGATTCAAGATTCTAGGTGGTTCAACATTGCCAACGCTAAGTTATATACTGTACGTGGAAGTGAAGCCAACTGTACATGAAAACTCCACATTTCGAAGATTACAATATCCTCTGAAGCTGTCATATGGAATGACTATTAATAAGAGCCAAGGTCAAACCATGATATCTATAGGGCTTGATCTCTTTGAAAATCCAGCCTTCACACATGGGCATCTCTATGTTACACTTTTACGTGTTGGAAATGCAGAGAACATCTATATATTGACTCTAAACCAGAAGACAAAAAAATTTGTGTACACTGAAGTTTTGCAATGAAAGTTTGACCACAACACAGAAAAGTTTATGCTGTTTATGTTATATACAGGTTTTTTCAGTACATTCTTTACCCGCCGCACTACGACATCAGTTTAAATTTTTTTTTTTTTTAAGCTGATGTCGTAGTGCGGTTTAGAGTCAATATATAGATGTTCTCTGCATTTCCAACACGTAAAAGTGCAACATAGAGCTGCCCATGAGCGAAGGCTGGATTTTCAGAGAGATCAAGGCCTATAGAAAGGCCTTAAGAAAATAAAGAAAACGCGGCGTGTAAACGATTGAGCAAAAAACCTTGTACAGTTGCGGTCAATAATAATCATCCATCATGGGTATCTCAAACAATTTATTGTCTAATGTTTTCAAGTTCACATATGATGTTATTGTTTTAAGTAGTGTGTAGCTGCTTGTATTAAATTAAAAGATAGTAGTTAACATATTTATTGGAAAGATTATCATCTAAGGAACAGAGGGAAGCTGTCAAACTCTTGTGTGAGTTACCCCTATATGGATGATTATATATGGCTGCGACTCTATGTAAATCATGCTGAAAAACAAAAATAAAAAAATTAATTGTTGTTACTCCTCCTTCTGGCACCGTACCTAACCACTTCAAGTTTGGTTGGACCAGCGAAGCGGGCCGGCTACAGCTAGTTTGAAATAATATAAGGTAAGTCATTTTACGAGCCTGTGAAACTTATATCTCCATACTGTATTTATGACTTTGCAGATGTGACGAATTGACTTTTGCCTCTGACTGTACAAGTTTGTTCACTGCACTGATTCCACTGTTATAGTGTGGGAAGGGCAACTATGAACTTTCCTGCTATTTGTTCGGGTTTGAGAAAGTGGTTGGAGATAGATGAGTCCTTCAAATGTTGCCATCAAACACTATCTAGTTAAAGGATCTTGTTTCGTGGCATAGGCAGGAGGAATCAAGAGCCACCAGATCTCAAACACGATTACAGGGTCCCTTTAAATACGAGTGCTATCTTGGTATTAAATGTATGGCAGAGAACAGCACCCTGGTGAATACAAAGGAATACAAAGGAAGTACAGGCAACAGGAGGTCCATAGTGACCTTTTACTAGGTTACCTGTTTAACTATGCTAATCTAGACTATGTGTTGAAGGAAAGGATAGCAAAGGACAAGGCTCCTCCCCACCCACCACTCCCACCGGATATCCCGGTTGTGGTGGGTCTCTCTCCTATGTATGTATGTATATGTGTATATGTGTATTTGTGTATGTATATGTGTATATATGCATGTATGTGTCTATATGTATGTATGTATGTGTATATATATTTATGTATGTGTATATATATAGTTATGTATGTGTGTAAGTATATATGTATGTATAGAGAAAGACGTGTATGTACTGTATATTTGTGTGTGTATATATGTATGTATGTATGTATGAAGGATTTGTATAAGTCTCGCTCCAACATTGGTGGAGTGTGGACATTCTCTTGGCGCTCTGCCTGCATTGTTGTTTGTGTTGTTTTTGCGTTCTTGTTCGTGTGTTGTTGTTTGTGTTGTTTGTACATTCTTGTTTGTGTGTTGCAATTTCTGTGGTGTTGCTGGTGTTTTGTCCGTTGTGGTTGTGTATTGTTTTGTTGTGATTCTCTGTGTGTAGGTGTGTGTGTGATTGAGCGTATAGTTGTTCGTGTGCAGTTGTTTGCTTCCCATGTAGGCCTTGCCTGGCCTGATGGAGAGCGTGGATTCCTGCTTGGAGGCCGACTTGGTAATGATGGAGGACGACGAGGCTCCAGTTGCAGATCACTGGCCTGAGAGGCCTTCACGCAACCCTCCCCACCTCTCCTCGTCCGATTTCTCACAGGATTCCGATGGTGTGGCCTGTTTGCCTCCGGCTGCCAAGACGGCGAAGGGTGCTCCAGCTGTACACAACGTACCTTCTCTGCCTCACCCTGGCGCTTCTTCCTTGTATACCCAATCCTTGCCCTCGTCCAAACTTTCTGCTTTTGCCCCGAGAAATACCTATGTCAAGCTCTCCTTGATTTCCTCCCCTGTCTTCCACTGTGTGAGGTGCGGAAACTTCATAATGACCAGCCTTGGTGCTACAGGTGCTGGGGAATTGGGCATATCTCCTAGTACTGTTCTGCCAGGCCGAAGTGTGCATAGTGTACCGCTGACCATGATTCCAAGACGTGTCCTGTCAGGGGTTAACCATCACGTCCTGTTGCCTCCACCTCTTAGCCTTCACCTCCTGAGGATACGTCTCGATGGAAGTGTCCACGATGCCTTCAGCCAGGGGTTAACGTCTGGCATGGATGTACTCGACGTCAAGCCCAGGCTCGTGCCTCTACTCTTGTGCCGCCTCCACCACCATCACCTCCCCAGTATGCTCCTCCTACCAGCCCTGCCCCGCCTTCGGACCTGGCCCTCTGCAAGTCTGTCACTGCCCTCATTGTACGGTGTACGGCTCTCGAGAACTGCTTCTCCACCCTTGAGGCCAGGATTAATGGGCTGGTTGCCATTTAGGCTGTGAATGACTCCAAACTCTCCACCTTGGTTGAGGCTCAGCAGGCCATCATCTACACTGTCACCACCATTACTGAAAGGATGGATACTGTTGCATCCCACCTTGAAATGCTTTACGAGTCAGTCCCTTCTCCTGGTCCATCTTCTTCTCCAGGTCGCTCATCTGCCCACACATCCCGGACTTCTACCTCCAAACACAGAGTTTGTTAGTGATTGTCAGCTGGATGTCATCTCCTGGAATATATGTGGTATTACCAGTCATGCTATGCTCACTCAACTAAAGGCCTACGTTTTTCGTCGTCATGCCAGTGTTATTTTTCTCCAGGAAGCATTTCCAGGATGGCCAACCATTGCTGGGCAAGCTCCTCCCCTCTCAGGTTCTGTGCCAAATGTTCATCTAGTAAGGAATAGTCTCCTGACTTACATATATAGCTCCTTGCCACTTCGCCTTCTCTGTATCTCATCTGATCCTGACATGACCTTTCAGCTATTTGAGGTTCTACCTGAGGATGGAGTACTCCAATTATGTAATGTCTATTCTGCCCAAGCTAGACTTACTCTTGAGGCTCTTTATTCTCAAACAGTGCATGGTATGGTGTATATGGGAGATTTTAATGCTCGACATTCTGACTTGGGTGATGGATCTGGCTCTACTAATCGTAATGCTGTTCGTCTCCTTTTATACATCTGCAAGCAACATCTGACATGCTGAGACACTGGCGGTGCCCCTCATTGCCGGGGAGGTACTCTGGATTACGTCGTCTCGTCTGGCCTCATAGCATCTCAGGTACAGTGCTCCTCCATGCCAGATGTATTCTCTGATCATGTCGCTCTTCGGTTTCATTATTTTCTACCTGCTGGGTCAAGTGCTTCAGCCACTCGTTTGCGTATTGCTGTGCCCCCTATATATTGCCCGACTCCCATATTATTTATGGCCCATGTATTCCCTGCATTTGATATATCTTCACCTGAACAGTTGTACTCAGATCTTGTTTCTGCTAATCATGACTTTTATAGGCTATCGGTCTCCTGGCCACACCTTCAACATTGCCATACTGCCCACTCCTAGACGCTGGATGCACGTATACAGGAGGCAAAGCAGGAGGCTTAACGTGATGGCCTTTTGTGACAAGCCAACCCAACCCCTGACCTGCACCATCGTTACTAAATATCTAGGGACGCTTTAGTCACCATACAGGAGTGTGCTCACACTGAGTCTTGGTAGCGGTTCATAGACAGCATCAACCAGCAAACAAGTGTGGCTTCTATGTAGCGCCTCATCCATCAGGTTGTTAAAAAGATACCAGCCACTGCCCATCATCACACTGCCACCGTCTTTGCCCAACATCTTGTCGATGTCTGGTCAGAACAATCTACCCCAGCCAGTCTACCCATCCACATATAAAATGCACTTGCTTCCCGTGCTGCTATCCATCAATTACGTCTAATGTCTGCTCTTTTGCAAGATGATGACAATGATGATGTAGAGCAGATAACCAAGGAGGAGTTGCGCCGTGCTCTCTCTCGGGGTAGAGCTTCTTCTCCTGGTGATGATGGTACAACTTATGCTGTGCTTTGCCTACTTCAACAAGTTCCCGGGAACCTTCTACTTCGACTGTACAATCTCTGTCTTCGTGATGGTTGTGTACCACTAGCCTGGACCAGCAGTACAATAATACCCATCCCTAATCCCAGCACTGCGAAGTTCAGGCCTATTTCCCTTACCTCCTGTTTTTGTAAGGTTATGGAGAGAATCTTACTTAATCGTCTTGTGTACCGACTGCAGGATCGCCTTTCTCCATGGCTGTTTGGTTTCCTTTCCCAGCAGAGCACACACCACTGCCTAATCGACCTGTAATCATGCCACTCCAGGCACAGTGAGGTGGCATTCATTGACCTTCGAAGTGCCTTCGATGTTGCTAATAGAGACGTCATGTTGGATCAACTGGTTGCATTTGGATGGAGGGTAATCTACTATGGTGGATTCCGGGTTACCTCAGTAACAGTAGCTCCCGTGTGTGGACTCAGTCCTTTGCACATTTTTCATCTTGGTACACCTCAAGGAGGTGTTCTCTGCCTATTTTTATTTAATATTCTGATGCATCGGTTGCTCACTTCTCTCCCTGATATTCCTGGAACTACAATTACGTGCTATGCTGATGATATCAGTGTTCATTCCACCTCACCAAGGGATCTCAAGCGGTTTCTTGACTCCTTTTCTGTGGCCTCCTCTCTCGGTGGCATTATTGTCTCCAGATAAGAGCAGAATATTCACCTGTCACCTTCCTCAAGCTCGGCCAGTACTCACCATTGGAAGGACTGTCATTCTCATGTGTTCCCAGAACCGCTACCTGGGTGTACCAATCAATATTTGGCCAGTTGACCCTGCCAAGCCTCAAGACCATCCCTTTGTCCAGGACTTGTTGGGTCGTCTCCAGCGCCGACCATCTATATTCATTTTATCCGTTCAGTTGTTGATTACCTCTCCCCTGCTTTGATTTAACTTCCTAGGGCTACTCTGGAAACTTTAGAGAAATTTCAGACTATAGATATGAGAATAATTCTCGGCAGTCCCATGTCGACCAGGATAGTGAATATGCAGCGTGAGTTGCATCTTCCCCCATTAGTCGAAACAATTTACTAAAATGTTACTTGCTTCACTGCCAAGTGCCTCCATTTTCCATATCTTTCACCCCACTACTGGCATATAGTCAGGACTTCTCTTACTTAAACCAAACTCCCCTGTCCCTCCCATACTGCCTGCTGGATGTATTCTTATAAGGTCTGTTTCCTCTATGCTTCGTAGTCTTAATATAGATATAATGGTTGTAGACATCCCCCCAGGGCCCCCTCCGTGGATGCTACCAATACCTGATGTGAGCTTCACAATTACTTCCAAGTCGGAACTGCCTTCTCTGTAACCACTCTAACTAAACATTTTGTGAACTGTATGCCACTCTGGATGCTGTTAGTCTTGTTTGTCAACGTGGAGTGAATTCTACCATTTTTTGTATCTCCAAACCTACCCTTCATTCCCTCTCTATTGTTCAGCCCACACACACTACTGTTCAGCAGATTTTGTCGTTTTTGGCCTTATTGCGTCATCGTAACTTGACTGTCAAATTTTTATGGGTGCCAGACTCGCGAAGGAGGCCTGACATCTGCCTCCCTAACATGTTACCTCTATAGAGTCCGCTCCGCTGCTCTTCTCCCTGTACGGCGGCGCAGTCTGTCTGCCAGCACAAATATTCCTACCGTCGTCGGGAACTCATGATTCGAAGGCACAATGTAGTCTCTGCTCGTTTGAGGCTTTGCTACCGGCCACCATGGCAGGTTGCTGGGATGCAGGGTGAGCCTTCCTTCACTGAGTATCGCTTGTGTTGAGTGCTTCGTGCTAACACTATAGAGCACTATTGCCTGGCCTGCCCCACTGTCCGACACTTGCTGCCCAAGGGCCTGCCACTTGATGTGGTTTGTCGACACCTGCTGAACCACCAGGTTCTGGAGGAACTTCTGGTATGCCACCCTCGTTTTGAAGGATTAACGTGGTCATATGTAAATATTCGTCTGAATTTTCGTGTTTCTTTCTGTTATGCTTTCGTGATGTGTGTGTGTGTGTGTATGTGTGAGTGTATGTGTGAGTGTGTATGTGTGAGTGTGTATGTGTGAGTGTAGTCATTGGATGTTCATGTGTCCCGCTTACCCTTATGTTTTGTTGTCTCTCTTTTAATTGACACCATGGTTCAAAAAAAAAAAAAAAAAAAAAAATGCAGATGTTCTTAAGTCTTACAATATATTGTTCAAGATTCTCACCCACTTCCGGCTTGGAATCTCTAAATTTGACCCTATAACCGCCCTCAGTCAAGTTAACTCTCTTCAACACTGTATTTTTAACCTGATCGTAGTCCAAGGCTGACGTATCTGAAATTCTTGAGTACACGCTGAGAGCTCTACCCCTAAAGAGAGTACTTAGTGCAGTTGCCTAAGTCTCTTTTGGCCACTCTTTTTGACTAGCGAATCGCTCAAATCTCAACAGGTAACTGTCTAATTCATCCTTACCTTCCACAAATACCGGAAGTTTGGGAGCCTTGGCTCGAACCACCTCTTGTGTTCCTCTCTCTGGTTGTGCTGATACTTCTAGCTTCTTTAACTCGAGCTCATGTTTTCTCTGTGCTTCTCGATCTGCGACTTCCTTCACATCTCGTTCTGCTGCTTTTTCGGCTTCTCTTTCCATTCTCTCTTCTGCTTGAATTTCAGACACGAGTTTTCTTACCTCCTGGCCAATATCCAATTTCAACCAATGTTTCCATTCTATTCATTTTTATGGCACTTAACACACTGCAAGGTCTGCTTTATTCATCCAATACACCCGATCCCAGTCAGGCCCCCATTGTCACAGATTCATTAGGATCGGGATTGATGAAGCACACCAAACACAGTTTTATATAATAGTTATCTTAATAGGCACAAACCACCATTAACTAACACCACAATTTCCGATAAAATCCAACATCACCTCTCATCCCCACTGAACACAAGTAATAAATAACAGTTGAATATTAAACCCAACAAACACTCTAACCCCACTCATGACAAGTATAGGACCACCACACCACACAGTGGGACAGTCTGGTAGCCCTCCTTCCTACAATAACAATAGGTAAGTAGGCAAAAGGCAGGTCGCTCCTTCCACACACAGGTACCGTAGATAGGCGATAGATGGGCAGCTCATTCCACCACACTGATAACGTAGCTGGGTGATAGGCAGGCAGCTCCTTCCCCACAACCAGCAGGTGGGCGATAGGCAGGCAGCTCATTCCCCACACTGATAGGTGGGTGATAGGCAGGCAGCTCATTCCCAACACTGATAGGTGGGTGATAGGCAGGCAGCTCCTTCCCCACAACCAGCAGGTGGGCGACAGGCAGGCATCTCCTTCCCCACACTGATAGGTGGGTGATAGGCAGACAGTTCCTTCCCCACACTGATAGGTGGGCGATAGGCAGACAGTTCCTTTTCCATACAGACAGAGATTCCTGTGCATCCCAGTCCGGACACCTTGGCTGGCTGGTGCGTTCTGCCAGTCACAGTTCAGGACTCGTCGACTAAGTGTCAATCAGCTCCACAAACAAGATAACCACCTATCTGCCCAGTTCATGAAATTTGTTACACTTGAGAAGATTTGTGTGTTAGTCTCTTCTCTTGGTTTGTCTCCTACTCCAGGTCGTTCATCTGCCTCTACTCTCCGGAGACTTCTTCCTCCAAGCATAGGGTTCGCTCTTAATGTCATCTCCTGGAGCGTCTCTGGTATCATCAGTTATGTTAAACTCAGTCAACTCATAGTCTATGTTTTTCCTCATCATCCGAGTATTTTCTTTCTCCAGGAAGTATTTCCAGGATGGTCTCTCACCTCTGGACAAACTCTTAACTTGCATACTTAGCCTCTAGCCACATCACCTTCTTCTGTACCTCCACCGATCTTGACATGACCTTTCAGCTTCAGGAAGGTACTCTGGATCTCATCCTCACTTCTGGACTGATAACATCTCAGAACCAGTGCTCCATGGTGTCAGTTTTATTCTCTATTCATGTCACACTTTGGCTTCATTATATTCTACCTGCTTGGTTTACTGCTCCTGCCACTCGTTTACATATTGCTGTGCCTGTAAATCATTATATTCTACCTGCTGGGTCTACTGCTCCTGCCACTCGTTTACATATTGCTGTGCCTGGAAATCAAGAGTGGGCAACCTTTGTACAGTAGAACAAAGGTCAGATGAGTCTTTCTGAAGCATGTCGAAGGCAGCAGTGACAAACGAGAACCACAAAGTGGTTTTGTACAAAACATTTATTGAAAAACAACCATACAATTTAGTGAGATGGTTTGGTGACATTGTTCATTGAAGAGTGTTGTTGGTAAACATACAAATTAGTGTGATGGTTGGTTCTTCTTACCATAAGCAATTGTTTCAATGTTCAGTTCAATGGATGAGAAACACAACAGAAGAATATTATTGAGGTGACAGTCCGAGAGCTGATAGTGAAGGTGAGACTTGGTGACCAGAGTACCAAGTAGCCTTGACTTGGAGAGAGTGCAGGGTTGACAAACAGTAATTGTCTCGGGCCGGACGATAGGCCTTCTTGGGCTGGATCTGGCCTGCGGGTCATGGTTGGCCACTCCTTGCAGGCCGGATTCCATTATTAATTCGGAGTATGTTCACGGGCCACACAATATGCCTCTTTGTGCCGAATGTTACCCGCTCCTACTCTAAATATAGCCTGATGGACATCTTATTTTTGACTCATATGTTACTTACTATTTACCTTTCTTTGCCGGACCAGTTATACTCTGATCTTTTCTTTGCCAGTCATGTCGTTTACAAGTTATTTGTCTCCCAGACACACCTCAAACTTCGTTGTACCGCCCATTCATAGATGCTTTACACAAGAGAGTTTTATACAGAGTTGTTGACAGTAACGTTCTTGTTTTGTCTTGTCTCATGAGAGAGAGAGAGAGAGAGAGAGAGAGAGAGAGAGAGTTAGTTTGTTTATACGTGGGACAGACAGGATGAAGATAAACAAATCAAGACAGGAAAAAATGTGCTCACGGCTCGATAAAACACACACACATTAAACTGGAACAATGACACGTGACAAGGAATGAACACAGAAATAGAAAAACGAAAGAAAATGGTTATTGACTGGCAGGTGTGCAGTACAGAAGAGTGTATGGAATTATAATAGTGTACCAAATTATAGGACATGAAATATTATAGAGCGGTTTTAGCCCATCAGGATGGTGGAATGTCAAGTTAATTTGTGGGGAAACAAACACACACATCTCTGCTTGGGTTCTTTACTTGGTTAGTTTGTGGGGAAACAAACACACACATCTCTGCTTGGGTTCTTTACTTGGTTAGTTTGTGGGGAAACAAACCCACACATCTCTGCTTGGGTTCATTACTTGGTTAATTTGTGGGGAAACCAACACACACATCTCTGCTTGGGTTCTTTACTTGGTTAATTTGTGGGGAAACCAACACACACATCTCTGCTTGGGTTCTTTACTTGGTTAATTTGTGGGGAAACAAACACACACATCTCTGCTTGGGTTCTCTACTTGGTCACCGCTTTCTCTCTGTACTGATTTCTACAATATGCCACTAGGAGGCATAACACACAAATAAGGATACTATATATAAATGTGGCATTTCAGAACAATAAAATAAAAATTAGATCACTTCCACAAACAAAAATAATTACAAATTATTATAGTAATTTGCCTTTTACATATTAACACTAATGGTGACGTTGCACAAATACAGTAACGTTATCAGTTGCACATTTAACGAAGGTAAATGTTGTCAGTGAGTTTTGTAATTACAAAGTCTTCCTTAAATTATCATCCTACTTACACAAAGTTTAAAACTACACTTTATTATTGTGTGGGTCATGGAATGTCCAGAATTCTTTCAGAAGGTTGCCGGACAGATAATATTAAGAACCACTGACTGACAGTGATGCTTTGGCTAAACATTTATACTAAACTCATATCAATACCTCACTTAGAGTTGTCATCGACTTCAATCATTCACGGAACATTACTTAGAATATATACTAAGTTGAAAGTTTCTCCCTCACGCTTGAGACAAAAGGTGGATGTGGAAAACATTATCATGGAAGAGAATGGTAGTAGGAATGTCATGGGTTAGGGAAGGGATTAAATGATTACAAGGTAGGATACAGGTGTGTAATAAGGCAAGAAGTATTGTTTCTATTTATGATAGTTGTAAGGAGGAGTGAAGTATACACCATGGGAGAGTTAGGTGAGCAAGAAAAGTCATCAAGAGGGGTGATACTATTGAATACTAATAATCACGATGGATATAATAATTAATACAAACATTAATATGAGTAATGTTGTGAGCGTTATAATTATAAGGTATACGCCTATTTCTATTTTAATGTCAGTACAATGACAACTTAAAAATTAGAATATATCAGAGTGAGTAAAGCATAATGAAGACGAGTCAATGAAATGAAACTGATAGGAGAGATTGGGCATTGGAACGACAGGAAAGAAACACAATTCAGTGTGGTAATAGGAAGGAACAAAAGAGGGAATGATTGATAGAGACAATGGAGAGAATATTATTTGTCACACTGTATTACCCGTGTTAAAAATATGGTAACGAATAATGTTAAATTACAACAGGGACGAAATATTTATGTTAGTAAAATACATATTGAAGTTTAAATAAATACTTCATAGCAACGGAGGTATAAATGGAAGGTTACTGAACACTGAATGGGGAGAGGAGAGGCCAGGAGGGGAAGTACAGTATTTATAGAACAAAAAAAAAACATGTAATGGCGTAACACACACTGCCATTATCTATGTTGATGACGTGTGTATCTGGCAACGTTATTGTATTCTTGCAACGTTACCTCTATGACTGAAAATGTTTTGGTATATTTAATATACAACTTTCTGGCAACATTATATATATTTCTGTGTGTTGGTGTCTGTAAACAAAAATCTTCCTGCACCAATATCATATATTTCTCAATAATATTATGATTCCACCTCCTGAACATAATATATAGTATAATTATAACTTTGAGGAATTTCTTGTTAAATTTTATTAGTTCACATATGGTCATCTGTAATATTAGACATTTAAACCATGTATACCTGTCAATTCTATCACATAGTGTTCCCTGATTAATAGGAACGTATCATGGACTAAGAAAGACAAACTTCTGGTATTGACTGTACAGCTGTGTTTATGATTCCCTGAGACACCATCTTGTGGAGGGAACTTGACCTTCTCTATCCTTACTGGACAGCAGGTAGTTGAATCAAACTGTCTAACCAACACACACAGTGAAGCTAACAATAATATTATATTGAGGGAACTTGACCTTCTCTATCCTTACTGGACAGCAGGTAGTTGAATCAAACTGTCTAACCAACACACACAGTGAAGCTAACAATAATATTATATTGAGGGAACTTGACCTTCTCTATCCTTACTGGACAGCAGGTAGTTGAATCAAACTGTCTGACCAACACACTCAGTGAAGCTATATATACATATGCATATATAAACATTTATTTATTTATATAGGTATCTTTCTGCCCATCTATTTACCATTGATGAAATGCATTAGTTGTTGCGTGTTCATAATGATAAGAGTGGAATGGTGGTGATGACAGGTGTGACCATACACTCTACTTTGACATTTTATTCTCCTTGAACTCCCTCCCTCCCTCGCTTTCGTTCTCACTCTCTCTCTCTCCCTCTCTCTCTCTCTCTCTCTCTCTCTCTCTCCATATTTGATTAAGGCTTCGTCTCTCTCTCACTCTCTCTCTCTCTCTCTCTCTCTCTCTCTCTCTCTCTCTGATAACACACAGGAAACCCCCATCGTTGAGGCAAAAATGAAGTGAGTTTATTTCCTCTCTCTCCAAGGTTGTCCTCACCAACGAGAACTTTTGGGTGTAAGGTTACCCTCCATACACACGGGTTTGGGACTACAAACAATATTATAGTAAGAACAAAGGTTTTTTATCCCCTTCTTTAGCCAATATATAAATATTATCAGGTGTCTCAGACCAGTTATTACACAGAATAAAACAAGTATTAATTGTAATTATAAAACGCACCATGTGTGTGTGTGTGTGTGTGTGCGTGTGTGTGTGTGTGTGTGTGTGATCCTACAAGTTTTCCACTCCTAGATTCTAGTGTTCTTCCCTACATCTTGAAAGTATGTATGGTAATAAATATACAACCCTTGTCAAGGGGAATATGAATGTTACTATATTGATTTAACAAGTTGTAATAACACAATAATTTACAAAGGATTAAGTTGTTCACAGTACACTGGAGTTCATAATCTAATATGTTTTATCTCTTCCTCCACTGTCCCTACGAATGACGTCATGACACTTCCTGTGTGCGTAGGTGTATGTGTGTGTTTGCTCACTACCAGATCGGAATCCATCTTGTAGTGTTGTGTTTGTATAAATCCTTATCAACTTCAGCATTACAGTGCTTCAATCTCTGGAGTTTATTATCAAGAAGAACCTTCCACATATTGGGTAAAGTGTTTTGTTGCTACTATTAATTAAATCCTACACTCAACTATTTTGGATTGTCTTCCTTTGAAATGCTCTGTATTTCTTCATAATCTCTCCCTCTCTTTATCACTTCATATCTTTCCTCTCCTATATTCTTTGGTCAGGTTTCTTCTGTGTCAACATATATTCTTTTCTGTACTGAACAGTTCCACCTTGCAATTCTTCCTCAATTCTTCTTTGAGTAATAATAGGTACACTTGGACACCACAATGTTTAGGCCACCTGTGTAGGTGTGTGATATTTGGAGCAGATGCTTTCTGGACGACAGACCACTTACACTATCACAACCTATCACCTAACCTAACACACTCACACTATTACAAGGCTACACACACATTAACACACTCAAACTATTACAAGGCTACACACACATTAACACACTCACACTATTACAAGGCTACACACACATTAACACACTCACACTATTACAAGGCTACACACACATTAACACACTCACACTATTACAAGGCCACACACACATTAACACACTCACACTATTACAAGGCTACACACACATTAACACACTCACACTATTACAAGGCCACACAAGGAAGCTAACAAACGAATACCACTGTGGAATCAACCCTAAAATAATGAAGCCTAACAAGTGTGGTTGGTTAGGAAGGTAACAAACGAATACCACTGTGGAATCAACCCTAAAATAATGAAGCCTAACAAGTGTGGTTGGTTTGGAAGGTAACAAACGAATACCACTGTGGAATGGACCCAATGTTATTGTTATTGTTATATTACAGACATCATGTGTGTGTACAATGACAGGGTGTGTGTGTGTGTGTGTATATTGATAGGGTGTCTGTGTGTCTGTGTGTGTGTGTGTGTACAGAGGTTATTATTATATTACAGACATCATGTGTATGTACAATGATAGGGTGTGTGTGTGTGTGTGTGTACATTGATATGGTAGTGTGTGTGTGTGTGTGTGTGTGTGTGTGTGTTTACTGAGGTTATTATTATTGTTTTATTACAGACATCATGTGTGGACGGAGTGTAATACTGATGATGGTGATGATGGTGATGATGGTGGTGATGGTGTTGGCTCTCACACCACCTGTTGATGCTGCAATACGTACTGGTAAGTTTGGACATTATTGTTTGTTACTATGTGTGTGTGTGTGTGTGTGTGTGTGTGTGTAAAAAAGAGAGAGGAAGGAAGAAGGGTGTGTGTGTGTGTGTGTGTGTAAAAAAGAGAGAGGAAGGAAGAAGGGTGTGTGTGTGTGTGTGTAAGAAAGAGAGAAGGAGGAATAAGTGTGTGTGTGTGTGTGTGTGTGTGTGTGTGTGTGTGTGTGTGTGTAAAAAGAGAGAGGAAGGAAGAAGGGTGTGTGTGTGTGTGTGTGTGTGTAAAAAAGAGAGAGGAAGGAAGAAGGGTGTGTGTGTGTGTGTGTAAGAAAGAGAGAAGGAGGAATAAGTGTGTGTGTGTGTGTGTGTGTGTGTGTGTAAAAAAGAGAGAGGAAGGAAGAAGGGTGTGTGTGTGTGTGTGTAAGAAAGAGAGAAGGAGGAATAAGTGTGTGTGTGTGTGTGTGTGTGTGTGTATGTACAAAAAAGAGAGAGGAAGGAAGATAGATGTGTGTGTGTGTGTGTGTAAAATAGAGAAAGAAGGAATAAGTGTGTGTGTGTGTGTCTGTGTGTGTGCAAAAAAAGAGAGAGGAAGGAAGATAGATGTGTGTGTGTGTGTGTGTGTGTGTGTGTGTGTGTGTGTGCAAAAAAAGAGAGAGGAAGGAAGATAGATGTGTGTATGTGTGTGTGTGTGTGTGTGCGTGTAAAAAGGAAGGAAGGAGGGAATGAGAGAAGAATGGAGAGAAGGAGATAGGGAAGGAAGGGAGGAGGGAAGGAATGAAGGAGGGAAGGAGAAAAGAATGGAAGAAGGAGGGAGGGAAGGAGAAAATAATGGAGAGAAGGAGTAAAAGAAGGAAGGAAGGATGAAAGAAGAGAAGAATGGAGTGAAGGAGATAGGGAAGGAAGGAAGGAAGGAGGGAAGGAGAAAAGAATGGAGGAAGGAGGGAGGGATGGAGAGAAGAATGGAGAGAAGGTGTAGTTGAAGGAAGGAAGGAAGGAGGAAGGAATAGAAAAATAGAGAGAAGGAGATAGGGAAGGAAGGAAGGAGGGAAGGAGAAAATATTGGAGGAAAGGAGAGAGAGAAAAATGGAGAGATGGAGCAGAAATGTTGATATCTATATACATAAAGGCAAGGTTCTGTCTGCGTGTGTGTGTGTGTGTGTGTGTGTGTGTCCGCGATGCACGCCTAAACCGTCCAACTTTGTGTCCTCAAAATTTGCATGTAGGTGAGTCTTGATCCCGTTCAGGTTTAGGGGGGGTCATACAACGAAACCACATATAACGAAACGTGCTAGCGAAATAATAATAAAATACAGGGAAAAAAATCTACGGATTCACCATACCACAGTTCAGCCTTCCGCAAAAACACGGTCAATTTTAAAGTTTCATTTAGGTAAATTTTTTCTTACAGACTTGTAGAGCTTGATTTTACACACCAGAATCTGTAAACTAAAGCTTCCTATGTCCACTCGTTTGCGTACAGCAGCGCCATGAGTAATAAAGTAGTTACCCCTAAAACCCCCCTAAAAATGAGAACACGTGTTCTATTATTAAATTATCGGATACTGGTCCAGAAATCAACAGCTCATGAACATATTTTAGGCTACAGCACGGATATTATTCGATTTGTTTATGCCTTATCTCAGTAAGTATATTGTCGTTTACCTATATTATTACATTTTATCCATTTTTATGATTGATTTCTACCATATTGGTATAATATTTTGGTAAATATTGAATGAATTACCGTTATTGCATACCGTTTTTCTACCTTCATTACCCACTTATTTAGACCATTCTAAGACTATTTTCTTCTATGGCATTTCCTCCGCAAATGCCCCATTTCCAAGATAGGGCATATTCAAATGGGGCATTTTGAAATTAGCCTGACCTTACCTGACTTTACCTAACCTAACCTAGACCACATCAGACTACCGGCACCTAACCTGGGCAAACTACCGGGACCTAACCTGGGCAAACTACCAGGAAAACGGTAATTCTTTCAATAATTACCAATATTTTGTACATTATTTTCTTGAGCTCTTGATTCCTGCTCCAGTATCAAACACCATTGTCATATTGATTCTCATTATTGTCCTATAGAGTTTCACTTTTGTCACATTGATTTTCATTATTGCCATATTTATTTTCAGATTGGTAGAATATTTTTGTAATCCAGTATCAAACACCATTGTCATATTGATTCTCAGTATTGTCCTATAGAGTTTCAGTTTTGTCAAATTGATTTTCATTATTGCCATATTTATTTTCTGATTGGTAGAATATTTTTGTAACTTATTTTCTTGACGTCTTGATTCCTGCTACGGTATCAAACACCATTGTCATATTGAATCTCAGTATTGTCCTATTGAGTTTCAGTTTTGTCTAATTGATTTTCATTATTGCCAAGATAGGGCATATTCAAATGGGGCATTTTGAAATTAGCCTGACCTTACCTTACCTGACCTTACCTAGACCGCATCAGACTACCGGGACCTAACCTGGGCAAACTACCGGGAAAACGGTAATTCTTTCAATAAATACCAATATTTTGTACAATATTTTCTTGAGCTCTTGATTCCTGCTCCAGTATCAAACACCATTGTCATATTGATTCTCATTATTGTCCTATAGAGTTTCACTTTTGTCAAATTGATTTTCATTATTGCCATATTTATTGTCGTCAACCGGAGTCGTGAAAAATGTCGTTTACCAGCAGGCACTTCAGTAAAATGCTTAGTGACGCAATTAATAGAAAAAGAAGGAAATATTATTAATTATGCTAATATTAGAATGATGGAGTTATTGAATGAGGGAGAAAGATTGATATAATAAACATTTGAAAACGACTAATACCTCCAATTATTCACCCACCCACCTCTATTACTAATCATCCATCCATCCATTTATTTTATTTAACCACTAAACCATCCCTCCCTCTCCCCCTTCCTTCACTCCTTCCCTTCCTTCTATCCACCCACCACCCGATCTGCTCCAAACCGCCCGAAGGGCGGTGGAAGGGCGGCCGCAGGCCGCCAGCCCTCCGCAGGAGCTAGCGGCTCCTAGCCGC
This sequence comes from Petrolisthes cinctipes, assembly GCA_033782935.1. NCBI lineage: Eukaryota > Metazoa > Arthropoda > Malacostraca > Decapoda > Porcellanidae > Petrolisthes > Petrolisthes cinctipes. The sequence continues at coordinate 23,920 of JAWQEG010006216.1, forward strand.
CCGAAGGGCGGCGGAGCAGCTAGTAAATAATAATCCACTATTACCCCTAAGAGAGAGAGAGAGAGAGAGAGAGAGAGAGAGAGAGAGAGAGAGAGAGAGAGAGAGAACACAGTCATCACTAACAACTTTCCTCTCTCACCAGAATGTCCCGCCTACAACCAGTCATCCATGGTGCCTCAACAACCATTAGAGATGAACAAAATCGGTGAAGGTGTCCTGGAGACTAGACTTCAGGTATTGTCTCCACCTGATAATAATACCACGTGGGGGACAAGTTTACACATCATGAATCAAGACGATAAACAAATTCTGGCAACACTCGACATTGATCACATTACCGGACCTCATAACCAAGTCAACATCAAGTGTTCCTGTACTAGTGAAGATGATCTTTCCAGTGTCAAAACCATCACAGGACCAGACGTCATCACCAAGCTGGCACCTCAAGACTTTCTCAAGATTCGTGTCGGATGTTGGCATCTTTATTACGACATCGAGTACAAGATCACCTACCCATTGTCATTCACCAGCTTCAAGTGGAAAAAACAACCTAAACATCTCAAGAAGAAGGTCAGTTGTTCTCTTTATTAGCAATGCATACAGATAAAATCATGACAATTATTACCATATCCTGACCTAACTTAACCTAGCCTATAGTAACTTAACCTAACAAAACCTTACCTAACCAAACCTAACCTAACCTGCAGTAACCTAACCTACGGAAATCTAACCTAACCTAACCTACAGTAACCTAAGCTAACTTAACTATCACCAGATGAATATAATAATGATGTAAATAATGATGTGTGTTATTATTATTTCAGGGAGGAGAGTGTTGGGTGGAGTTGTCAACTAACAATGATGATGAGGAGGAGAACCAGAAGTTGATTGACCACATATGTCCCTTCAACCTACCAGAGTTCCCACAACTTCAATTGACAGTCAAGTGTCCAGATAATGTTGAACAATGTGCAACCATCAACTTCTGCAACACCAGTTAGTCTAATCCATCAACTTATGCTTATATTATTTAATTAAATTATATACTATATTAGTATTATATTGGATGTCAGACAAGGATTTTTATAGCATTAATAATGAATGAAAAGTTATTGACAACCATCATTTAAATATCAATATAAGAAAATTAAGCATGTAACACCAAGGTAAAGAAGTGGGTTATACACTTTTGGTACATTGGAGTGCCTTCATTCCTTCAAATAATGTCAAGAAACAGAACCTGGTGAACAAATATACTAATATCCTGTTGCTTGGAATAGTTTGGAGGAATCAGTTGCTCCAGTATTACTTTCTTAAAGGTATTATTTGTAATGGGTGAATTAGAAGGCTACTAATTACCACAAACTATGCCAGGAAACAAATCATCTCAGTGATTCTAATACTCACCACATTCTCACCTTGTCTTATGCTAACCTTAAAGTTAATGAAGCCTTTAAACAATTCCCAGCAACAGGCCACCATTATTTATGTTAACCTGGTTCTGTTTCCTGGCATACTTTGGAGGAATCAAGGTGCTCCAATGTACAGTTGCCAGCACTTATAAACGGTACATTCAGCGCTGTCAGTCCTCTTCTCCTGTACCAGTTATATGTGCAGGCAATTTTACCTACAGTGTAATAGCCTCTTAACAATGTATAATGGTACAATAGTCTCAATATTAGAGTCTCTGTGAGGTGTGTGTGTGTGTGTTTGTTTTACCATAATATATATTTATTAAATAAACATAC
>JAWQEG010006217.1:0-23675 GCA_033782935.1 Petrolisthes cinctipes
GGTAGGTGGCTGTCTGAATCATACTGGCTGGCTGGCTGAGTGACTGACCAACTGATTAACTGACTGACTGACTGACTGACTGACTGACTAGCTTACTGACTGAATTACTGACTGACTGAATTACGGGCTGACTGACTGACTGACTGAATTTCTGGGTGGCTGAGTGACTGACTAACTGACTGACCAACTGATTAGCTGACTGACTGACTGACTGACTAGCTTACTGACTGAATTACTGACTGACTGAATTACGGGCTGGCTGACTAACTGATTGATCAACTGATTAGCTGACTGACTGACTGAGTGACTGAATTACTGGCTGAGTGGTGATTGATTGGCTGACTGACTGACTGAATTACTGACTGATTAACTGACTGAGTGACTGAATTACTGGCTGACTAACTGAATTACTGACTAACCAACTAATTAACTGACTGACTGACTAACCAACTGATAACTAACTGACTGATTAACTGACTGCCTGAATTACTGACTGACTGGCTGGCTGGGTAGATGTTTGGCTCACCTCTGTCCCACATTCCTATCCTGGGCGGCTCCTTAACACCTCCTCTGGGTTGGGTTGGGCTGGGCTGGGTGGTGGCCGCCGACCGCACCTCCTCTCAAACTCTTCGCGATAAAATGGAACTTATGGAAGGCTACTGCTGATATCCTACAAACTATACCACGGAACAATTATCTCTATACCATTATTATCAACCATTAGTAACATTGAGGTGATTTATTTCTTGGGAGTGTTTTGGAGGCATTAGTTACCCTCAATTTTTTTATAATCTCACGAGAACATAATATATACAAAAACCGGTGTAACTTCTGTACTATTTATTATTATTATTATGTTTTGTGTGTGGTTATTCGGTATATCTAAACATTACGAGTGCTGGGAAAAGGAAGGAAGAGTAGTATATAGATAGATAATAGTGCACCCTTATATTTTTCGTTTTCTCTATCAGTGTTATCCAAAGAAAACTGTAAGCATTATAAGGTAGACAATTATATGTATCCCAATGAGTACAATATGTTTATTATAGTTACTTCATATTATTATCAATGTTGTTTTTGTTCTCTTTCATGATATTACTGCAATTGTTTACATATATTTACTCATATTAATTTCCCACCATGCATCAGATAAATTCATGGCCTTTAGCGTCAACGTTCCCCAGAGTGTTGGGGCTTGTACTAACTAAAGGTAAATAAAGAACTCGATAGAAAAAAAAAAAAAAAAAAAAAAACAGAACAAATCCCCTCCCTACAACACCATCTCCATATTGAAATCACCCTTGGCATTTGTCTCTCTTAAATCTATATCCCTGCTCAGGTAGATTAACTTGCCTAATAAAACTGTCTGCCACATGTCCCAGCCTACTTTACACCTCCCAATTTCCCTAGCTGCTGTTTTTCTTATCTTTGCATCCACTATTCCCACTACTGAAGTCTTGTTATTCTTAAGTAAATGGCCAACGGTGATCGATTTTACACTCATTTTTTTCTCTAGATGTTCATGAGTTAGTATGAATTTGCTAAGAGGAAAATATAATCAAATTTTTTACATACATTAAGGGTCTTCGTACCGCGCTTAATTTAAGAATGAAGTTCGTTTATTCATCTTATATTATGGGATCAGAATAAAATCTAGAAAAATTGTACGGCAACTCAAAACTTAGATAACTTGTGGTATTTTAAGAAACATTTCTTAAACTTTTCTTTACAGATTGATGAAGATAATAACGTTCTATGTGTATAATGTGAGGAATATTAATTAAACTACTGTACAGTATTAGCATTTTTAAAAATCTGTTAATCTCACACATTAGTGACATTATCATATGAAACTTTAATTACACACAAAAGTAAATGTTTCTATAGGCACTTACATCACCATATGAAATACAGAGAGAGAACAAAAATCTTTACAAACACATTTTAGTCCTGTAATGAATACCTTCCTTCAGGGCAAATATGTATTGCTTCCTTAGGTCCCTTTTGGCAATTCACCCATCTCCTTCACATCTCCGTCCCTTTGTTTTCCATTGTGATTGCTGTCCCTCCTCTCTGTCTCCTTTTCTCTTCCTGTTATGATGTCAGTATCCATAATCCAGCCCTAGGAGTGGTCAGGTCCAGTAGACTGTAGCCAAATTGTGGTTTCATTCATTCATTCATTCATTCTTCAGGTCTAAGGAATCTGACCTGTAGAACTAATGAAGTGAAATGACCATCAAACTCAGGCCAGTTGGATACGAGGCAATCCTTACTTGTATTTTTTTTTTTTTTTTTTTCTATACCTCAACCTCGGGACTGTAGGCTGTCAGTAAGAGGCTGAAGTAAGAGGCTTATATCCTGCCATAGTTTGGAGTATTCAGCAGGTGCCCAATTTGACAACGACAAAAGACTATCTCCCTCATGGTATGCACACCAGATTATTTCGCATGTCACGGGTAAAACACAATGTATGAGTTAACATAGTTGGGATGAATACCTAGCCATACTAATACTAAAACTACACAGAAAGAATGAAACTATGTAATGAAACAAATGATGAGAGTTTTGTTAGCCCCCCGATGATTAAAAGTGATATTAGGTTGTTGACACAGGTCCTCCAGGTCAGTATGTAAACACCCGATTGAAAGACTGTCAACCTTGTCCTTAATTTTCGGTTACACATGAAAGTATGGTGAGGTAAATCATCTCCATTAATATCCAATGTTTTCATCTGTACTATGTAAAATTCAAAATATACTTCTCTATGACTAGAAATTACATAACACCTTAAAAGTACAATGAGTAACACATGATACAAAACTGACAAGCAACTCGCACACACACCGACGCCTTTCCCTCTACCGTACTCTAAATCCTCACCGTCTCTGTTATGTCCCACTTTCTTCTCCCATGTGCCTTGATATTTTTCTCTTCCCTTCTTTACCCCTCCTTCTCAAAAAATACTTATCTCTTCTTCCATTCCCTGCTACATCCTTTCCTCCCTCACTCCCATTTTTTATCCTCTATACTCCTCATCCTTTCCCTTCTCCCTCTATTTTATATTTTTTTCATTTCCCTATCCCTCAATCCTCATTACTTCTCTCTCTCCTTCCAACTCCCCTTCCTTACCCCTCTACACCCTTCTTATTCCCCATTATGCACTGCTCTCTCATTCCCCCATCACCTTTCATTACTTTTCTCTATCCCTCACTCCCATTCCTTACCCCAATCCATCCCTCCCTTGCCAATGTTGCTCTTGTCATTTATGTAACCCTCATCCTAACCATTTTAGAGAGGTCGACAGCCTTGCCTCGCTCAATTAGACTCGGATCTCCCGCCTCGGCTGCTTCTCGCTGCTTCTGTATCTGGTAGAGTTGGATGGAACGCTCCCTCACCGACCCCTCTACTGATGGGGGTGTGGGGGGGAACTCCGGGGGGACAGTAATGCCGCTCTCAAGGGCCGCAGCAACCTGGCGTTCGTGCTCGGCCTGGATCTCCTGGTACTTCTTCTTGAGTCCAACTGCCCACTGGAAATATTAAGGTGATATTATACATTTGGTACATTAAAGTACCTTGATTCCTCCAAAGTATGCCAGGAAAGAGGAATAGATTAGCAAAAAGTAGTGGTGTCCTGATGCTTGAATTTGTTTGGAGGAATCAGTTACTCCAGATTTACCAACACCGTACTACCCACTTAAGGGACCCTGTGACGTAGTCAGAAAATTAGAGATAAATGATGAATCCTTCAAATATTGCCATGAAACATACACACCTATATGGAAGGAGCGAGCTTGATTCATGGCATAGTCAGGAGGAATCAGAAGCCTCCAAATCTCACACACAATAACAGGGTCCTTAAGGAATTCATTATTTTGTTTTAGGTGAATTGGAGGGTTACTTATTTCTTTAGCATTCACCTTACTCAATAATGTATACAGTATAGAAAAAAGCAAGAACCACAAGACTCTCACTTGCAAGTCCTCCCGCCAGAGTTCCTGTTGGTCTGGTCTAATGTGTACAGCGCGTGAGAATGTCTTGACTGCTTGTTTCACCTCACCCAGACCTAGTTGTGCTCTTCCCAGTGTCTGTAGTCCCACCCACCAGTTAGGACACAGGGACACCGCTGATTCAGCTGACTTCAAGGCTGGGTACACCTCTCCAACCTTAGGAAGAGGAGATTCGTTTGTTGGTGAATTGGAAAGTCTCTGATTCCTCCTAACTAGGCCAGATAACACAATGCCCTCAGTGCTACTAATAGGGGAATTTTTTCATGGCACAGTTTGGAGGAATCAGAGACCTTCCAATTCACCAACAAAACATTTAATCTCCTCTAAAAAGAACTTAACATTTTACTGTACTTAGACAATAAATACATACGATAGATGGAATTGCAATTTAGTATTTAACTCTGTTGGGTTTGATGACTAGAATCTAACTCCACACTACCAGTATATAATCATGAAACATTAGCAATAAAACTACATACTTTTTAAACAAGTAACTATGTATTGGCTCCCTCACTAAATTTTCTGGTCGTTGTTGGTTACGGTAATGCAATCCGAGACAAATTCTACCAAATATTTACACAAGCCACTGTACTTATCTGTAAATTATAAATACTGAAATGTATACCGGTATGACTCGTGTATCTAAGGTCATATTGCTCAGATGGGAATTGGTACATTTTCACCAGGTCAATAAAATATGGAGAGTAGTGTATGACCGAACACGACACTTGCATGTAAACCCGACACTTGTATGCAATCCCGAGCCACTTGTAATGGATGCCGACTCTACCTGTATGTACGCCTGGGCCATCATCTCGTGTATGGTGTGGTCGTTTGGGGTGAGGGCGAGGGCAGCATTCCACCTGCCAATGGCCGCCCACCACCGCTCCCCCTCTGCCAGCGTCACTCCCTCCTTGCTGAGTCGCTGGGCCTTTACCACCTCGTCCTCCAACTGCAGCACCTAAAGGAAGGATACAATATGGTGACACAAGGGCTACGGGTAGAATGAAACCGCGTACAGTATGGAATCGGTACATATTTACCAGGATTATAAAATGCACTAGTTATAAATGACTGTGATAGGAATGTCATCTTTACAATCATTTATACCTGTTTATAATAGAATCTGAATATGGGGATATCCTATTGACAGTAAATTGGAGGGCTAGTGGTTCCTTCAAACTCTGCCACGAAACAGCTATCCTATTGATAACATCTAGATTGTCTGTTTCCTGACATAGTTTGGATAATTATGTAGCCCCCCATTTGACCAACAAAAGAGTCTCCCTTCAATGTGTCATCTGTGTGTATAATAATACCTTAAGGATATGACTGAAATGGTGAGTAGAGAATTAGTCACTAAGTTTTGAGTTACATCAGCAATATTCAGTACAGCAACCATGTCACACAAAACATACTAGAGTCATGCAATCACTTTACTGAAATAAAAAAGTTAATCACATAATTGTTGAACAGTTTTGGTCTAAAGTTCTGTTGTTCTTTTGGTATGAGTGATAGTAACCTTTGAGAATACTGTAATTTTGTCATGATTGAGACATAATTGTTCCTCTCCACCTGTCTGACTGTAAACCATGAAAATAACATCTCATTCACGACAACATTATAGTTAACGGAAACCATCATTCCAAAGAGATGACACAGCTTTAGACTGTCACTGTGCAATTCAATAATACAGTAAAAAATCACACATTTTCATCAAAAGGAGTCATTCATTCTATTTCCCGTTTAAGAGCAAATGTACAATGCTGTACTGCATTAGCTTCCAAAAGTGTTACACAGTATCCTACACAATGTTCAATACTATAATGCCTTGACTGATAAAAAGTCATGTACATTATGAGACAGGGGACGAAATACAAAGCATACAATATTTGAAGCATACAAGGACATTTCTTTGAAGGTCAAACTTTTTATACATAAATCATCCCCTCATTCCATGTAAATAAACAACATTTTGTCTTCAAATAAAACTCAATGAAGGTCTCTAATCACAGTACATTGGGCCTTGATAAAACACTAATATAAAATTAACACAGGCTCAGTAAATCACTTATAGTCTGTGTGGTATGAAAAACAGAAGCTTGGGATAACATTTGGTGGTCTTCAATGAGGGACTTAAGTATAAAATGATGTAATGTAGACAAGTCTTTATTAGTATTATGTCATGGATCTACTGTATTAGTGTCTGCAACTCTACATGTTACAACACACATCCTGCAGAGAAAGGAATGGTTCCAGCCCAGCCAAAAGTTTTTACTGTAAAGCCTGAATGGTAAGAAGAGGACTTGAACCAGAAAATGTACTGAAAATGATGACTCCACCATTATGTTAGAACAATGGTATTCAATGCAAGGACTGCAAACCACATGACAGCCTATTTAAGCTATGATATATATTTATTGCTCCTTCAATAAATATCCCATCAAAATGGATCTCTTGCAAAATAAAGTGCAAGATGGAGACATGCATCTCACACTCTAAATTCAATGCCCTTTAAATCATACTTTTATTCTTTGGAGTTACAGCAGACCTTTTATCGCTTAACCAGTATGATAATGAATAACAGAAGCCTTGGAAAATTAAATAATGTGATGGTTTTTAAAGAGGGACCAAGTGCAAAATGGAGTTGTTGTTGTTGAAGTTCCTCAAGCTGTCTGGCCGAGCAGCCCCGAGCTCCTGAGGAAGGTCATGGCCTGAACCGGGCTTTCCCACAGTGCCCTCAGAGAGTGTATGTTGTGTTGTTGGCGAGTGTGGTTGTGTGCGTTGCAGTCTTCAATAATGTGTTTAATAGAATGGGGTGCTGTGTTGCATCCCGGACAGGCATCCGCAAAATGGAGTTATGATGACAAGTATCTATATGTATTATATCAAGGATATATGTACTAAACTGAGTTATCAGTTCAGTTATAACAATGCCTCTATCCAAGTTTCCCGTAAAAATCCTCTTCTATTTATTCAGGTTTATATTCAACAGATTTGTACGGGTATGATGAAAGGCGTGGGTGGTTAACAGTTGTGTGGAAGAGGACACCATACAGTATGAGGAGAAGCATTCACTTGTTTAGTGAGTATCATTTTCAAGCTGATGAGTTCCTTGGAGGCCTTGGCTTTACCATCTGGGGCATTGGCAGATATTTGTCAGAGCAAAATGAAGAAAATAAATAAATAAATAAAACAACAAAACTCATCAGGGTGAAACACTATCACCAAGTACAGTACTGCATAGTTGCCCCAAGGTGACTAGTTCTCCCTTGGCATTGTCAATCTTCCATCTGGTTCAAAATCACAAAGGTTGTGAATATTAACATTCAAGGTAATATTACACCTTCCACTCAGCTGCAATGAATGCTGTCCCCAAGATCTATGCATTTGCACCCCTTGAAATATAAATATACAAAATGGGAATGAAAAACTTGACAATGGTAGATTTTAACAAGACACCTGAGGGAGATTGTACACAAATTCTCCTATGGTGCCTCTCATCACATGTTATATACAGTACTAGTCTGGTACAGTACAGTATGTGTTAAGACAACACTCTTGTCACAACACCAGGCAGGTTGTTTTCTCTCTCACACACACCTGTACCCGCCATGCATCTTACCTTTGCATCTGGGGATTGGGTATTAGCCGGAGTCCCCATATTTACACAACCTACTCGTTAATTTGGGTCGGGCGTCGTATGTACTTACTAAGAAACCATTGGGTGGGCCGGAGCGCTCTAGAACTGTGTCTGAACGGTCAACAATGAATGGAAGAAAAAGTGGGTTAGGTGTAATGAATTTTTGGTTGAGAATTTTAGCTTTACAGGAGGGGTTATGACAGATACAGGTAATAATAATAATAATAACACTGTACAGTAATAATAATAATATAATCTGATTCTTTATACATCCGAGTACCAAGTCCGTGAATTAACAGTATTGTGTAACATGGAGTGAAGGGGAAGGTCGTACTGGGGTAAGGAGAGCGTACTGTATTTGTAAACGACACCTATTTAGCTCAGAGGTAACCCATTTCTTTCAGGTTTTATTTACCTGTAGTCCTTGTTATGTAGAAGACAGTAGAGTGCATGAAAAAAGGGATAACAAATGGGTATGATACTGGTGACATGAGAATTTTTACATTCCTTAACATTCTCAAACTTTGTGACATCGGAATTCAATACAATACTCATAGCTTGGAGGAATTAGTAGTTTTTCAATTTACCGCCACATAAGTAAATATAAAACACCAAAGGATGGAGTCAGTGAGTTACTAAATATTGCAGGAGATGTCAATCAAGCCTGAGAGATTTCTCCTTATCAGTAAAATAGTCGATTTAAAAAAATATCCCACTCTTTCCCTTTCTTTGTAAATAATTAGCAATACTTGAAGTGACCATACCTTAGGCCGCTTGCTTGCAGTCAACCAATCTACATCAGGATCTTGCGTGTCATCTCTTTCTTCAGAATTTTCCTCCGAGAAGATTGGCGGTCGAGGTTTAGTTAACCCAGACTTTCTCTTCCAACCAAACGCCTGCATCTAGAATATCAAGAGTTACTATATTATATCAAGATCATATTAACTAATTACGGGACTCTAAGATTTGATATTCACAGTTTTCATGAATGTAGCTAACGTATATGTCAAATGAAATGCCCACAGAAAAGTTACAAAACAATGTCTTGTCCAAAACCAAAGTAGCTAAATGAATGGGTGAATTGTTTCGAGTTTGTGAGTTATTACCAGCACTTGTAAATACAACACCACGACATTAACAACATTTCGCAGTTATTACTCTCATAAATGCATATCTACACAACAAAGTAGAAAAAATACGCCATACATACCTAAAATTCCTCAGCGGTGAGTGTGACTGGCCTCAGATCTATATAAAACTCCGTACTTTGTGCCCCAGTGACTGCTCCATCACCCTCTTTGGCTCAGGCAGATGTAAACAAACCCACAAGGCACTACGAATCTATAATATATTTTTTACTATAAAATAATATAGTATTTTACCATGACCTTCTTGCTATGTTTATTTTCATGAATATATATAAATTATACGTATACATATATAGTTAGTTCCGTGGTTGATATGAAAATACACATTGAGCAAAGTATGTTCTTTTTATATACCGCTATTAAAGAAGCATAACTTATTGAAGAAATGAGGAAACAGGTAAAGAAACTGGCAGCACAAGATCTATTTAAGCCAGCGTCTGCTATAGTGGATGATGTTCTGCTAAAAGAGATGGTAAATGCACCATGCTCTAGTTTGCCTAATAATTATAAAAATTTAGCCAGCGGGTATTGCAGAAAACGGGAGGTTTTCGACGCCGAGCTGTCTAGGGAAATCATCGACAAATATTTCGGATCTGCTGCGACAGGGTGACAGACGTTGAAAGTCTATAGTGAGGATTTTAGCACATTATAATTTATTTGGTGTATATTATCATTAGTTATATATACAGTATATATATCAACTGTATGTCTAGATCTGGTGTGCTATATACTGTAGATAGAATTTAACAGTAAAACATGACCATGTAACTATTCTTTGATTTTCGTGCCATCAAGGTTTGTTATCTGTACATTCTGTTTTTTATTCATCACGTGGGATATCCAACAGCAGGGCTCATCACTGTTATTCTACTTTAAATTCAGACAAGGACTTCTGCATTCTGGCTCCTCATCTTCTAGAGACAATTCCCTGAGTAGGTTGCTTTACTAGCTGTTTTCTTCTCTTGCTAACCACTTTCGTGTCCTCTTCCGCTTTATTCTTGCTCAAAAGTGCAAAGCAATTGCACATACTCCAACTGTTAAAATTGTTTGGTTAAGAGCGTCGGCGTCCATCCTTGGCGTTACTCCTTCCATGTTCTACATAATGTTTGTTTTGGTTGTCCCGCATGCCGTCATCTATGTTGTTGTCTATCATTGGATTATACGGCCTGTAATTTTCTGTCTAGGCTTCTATATTGTATTTTACATTGTACTTATAATCTTTTTGGTACTATCTACTCTGCTATATATTACCACATTCGTACTCTAGAAACTACATTATTCCTATAAATTTTATGGCATATCCTATATTATAATAGGCCAATTTATATCTTTAGTTTTTTTAATGATTTATGTCTTCTTTGAACATTTATATTATTATATTGATAATTTTGTACAAGTTTGTAAATTTGTGTTGGGGTTGGTCAGCATTCTCCAGCCTTCTCATTTGTTGTAGGCCTTTGCAACAATAAATTTTCAACTCAGTTCATTTCATTTCACACACACACACACACACTCTCTCTCTCTCTCTCTCTCTCTCTCTCTCTCTCTCTCTCTATGTACTTATCATCCTCTCATCATGGGCTTTGTTTATTGTGTTTGTAATGCAGTGTGTTGTATTCTAAGCAATTTTCTATTTAGGTACAATATTAAATTTTATCCGGCAAATCACAGAGGGAAACTAGTGTCCTTCCTTCCCTTAACAAAATAGTGAAACACCGCTGATCTTATCTTACCTCACCCGTGTGGGATGTGAAGCGAATTGAATGCCTCTCATGATGACAGTAAATATCACTTGCTGTGTTGTGGGCAAAGGAGGGGGGGGGAGAGAGAGAGAGTTGTTCCTTCTATAACGAGGTCGCCTTAAAAATTATACATATTTATATATATAACATTATACTGCATTTACGCCCCTTTTTTTATATTTATTCCTCATAATAATTCCAGGAAGGGGAGTGTCCTAAACTCCTCTGAAAACCTGGTGAGGGATATAGCCAAACGAGACAGTAGAGGAAGAGGTGTGTGTGTGTGTGTGTGGGTGTGACCTTTTCCTCCCGCCATGGAATATCATCAAGAGGGCGTGGCTTGGTAAGGATTTCCAGCACGTGGCGAACATTAAGGCATTGTACAGTCGGCCTCAGGAATTCGTATACACCACTGTGACATCAGTTATTCGTAGCAACTACAAATATATTTACAGTCATATCTGGACACCTAATTTTTTTCTAATATGATTTGGCTAATACTTATTTGAATCAGTCAGCAGAACAATCTCTACAGTATGTGTAAAATGAAGACCCCTTTTTAATCAACCAATGCCCTGTGTGGCCGACTGTACAGTCGCGGTCAATAATAATCATCCACATATGGGTATCTCAAACAATTTGCTATCTAATGTTTTCACGTTCACATATGATATTATTGTTTTAAGTAGTGCATAGCTGCTTGTAATTAATTAAAAGATGGTAGTTAACCTATTTATTGGAAAGTTTATCATCTAAGGAACAGAGGGAAGCTGTCAAACTCTTACGTGAGTTACCCCTATATGGATGATTATATTTAACCGCGACTGTACCTGTGACTTAGTGTATCATTATGAAACGTCACTCACTCCATTGCCTGACTGACTGAGGACTCCACAACCTGGTAATATATAAGTGACAGATTGGTTCATGGAGAGACCAGTGCATAGTTGGTTCTGATAGCAACACCATCTCTCTCCCTCTGGCTCTCTTTTATACACCGACATCCATGACTGACGTATCGATGGAGAACAAGGTAAAGGAAACAGTCATCCACCACCACCACGAGTAACACGATCAAAATTATACTTTATAGAGCTTTCACGAGACAGACACGCTTGTAGTATAGGTCTATTATAGTTATCGTTGTGTTTATCGATACTATTGTTGTTAGTGTTAATGATTCTTATTAATACTTTCACACTATATTCACATACACTTAACATATTGCAGTAAGCCTTCCTAGTTAGCCAATTACTACTACTACTACTACTACTACTACTACTACAACTACTAATACTACTTTTACTTCTACTACTACTTACTACTACTACTAGTTTTACTTCTTCTTCTACTACTACTATTACTACTACTACTACTACTACTACTATTTTTACTACCACTACTACTACTACTATTTCTACTACTACTACTACTACTACTATTTCTATTTCTACTACTACTACTACTACTACTACTACTACTACTACTACTATTTCTACAACTACAAATATTATACACTTCCTATAGTGGTGGTGGTGGGTGCTGGCGTGTGTAGCAGCGGTGGTAGGGGTCGGTGGTCCCTCCTTGGCGTGTGAGAACTACAAGATGGTCTGTTACTACTCCTCCTGGGCAAATTATCGTCCAAGTCAGTTTCTCTGTTCCATACCTACATTTCTATATCCAATCTATATACAGTACGTACACTTTAAGATTAATGTCTGTATATTATTATTATTATTATTAATATATAGTGTCCGAATCACCATGCAAAGGTTCCTGTAATCACATGGCTGGCTTATTTAATTAATTACTTGTTTTGGGAGTTTTTGTTTATACTTTTATTCACGATTCCCTTTCCCCGGTGTGTGTGTGTGTGTGTGTGTGTGGTCTGTCCTCTCTCCTGTGGGTGTGTGTGTGTGTATCCCTGGTCTGTTCTCTCTCCTGTATGTGTGTGTGTGTGTGTGTGTGTGTGTGTGTTTGTGTTTGTGTGTGTGTCCCTGGCCTGTCCTCTCTCCTGTATGTGTGTGTGAATGTGTGTGTCTCTGGCCTGTCCTCTCTCCTGTATATGTGTATGTGTGTGTCCTCTCTCCTGTATGTGTATGTGTATGTGTGTGTGTCCTCTCTCCTGTATATGTATGTATGTATGTGTGTGTGTGTGTGTGTTACAGATGAGGGAAAGTACACGGTGCAAGACATCCCCGTGGAACAATGTACACACATCATCTATGCCTTCGCTCTCCTCGACTCCAACACCCTCACCATCAAATCTGGCGACCCCTTCTTCGACACAGCCATGGGACACAACAACTACGGCGCCTTCATCAACCTGAAAAGTCGCAACCCGCAGGCCAAGGTGAGAAGGGCTGGAATCCGAGTTGTTGATGTGTGTGTGTGTTGTGTTCCGATCTTATAAGGTCATTCTTGTTGTACTGTCATACTCTCATATTTTTTCATGGCCTATACTCTACTCTATTCAATTCCAACATGTCTTACCAACCCATACATCCACGTTATTTATTTATTTATTACCCTGACAGTTCCTGCTTGGCCTGGGGGGATGGACAGACTCACACGCCAAGAACAAGTACTCCCGATTGGTGTCTGAGTCTGACCTCCGCTCGGCCTTCGTCAAACACGTCGTCAGTTTCCTCGTCGACCACAACTTCGAAGGCTTAGATCTTGACTGGGAGTTCCCGGGTTATGGGGATCGAACTCAGGATAAGCAAGGTGAGTGTGGTTTGGTGGTGTTGAGGTCAGGATGTGTTGGTGGTATTGTTGAGGTCAGGATGTGTTGGTGGTGGTGTTGAGGTCAGGATGTGTTGGTGGTGGTGTTGAGGTCAGGATGTGTTGGTGGTGGTGTTGAGGTCAGGATGTGTTGGTGGTGGTGTTGAGGCCAGGATGTGTTGGTGGTGTTTAATATTTGTACAGATTGTGAGGGGGTCGTGTGTGTATAAGTTCTGATCAAAGACGTTGTTTCATGTATACTTTGGAGAGTGTCAGTCAGTCAGTCAGTCATGGACCTAATGCAGACAGTGTGACTTATAATATGTAGTGGGTACACACGATAAAAATACATAGAAAAAACTGTTGGTGCAATTCTCGTATGAAACATTCTGACACCCCAGACGATGAATACTGAAAAATAGCTTGTTTATTCCCGGGGCATCATGAGCTGTGACCATCATTTACTGAACCATCGGACCCTTCCTATTCGATAGTTTTTGTTTTTGTTTTTATCGTGTGTACAGTCGGCCTCAGGAATTCGTACACAGGGTATTGGTTAAAGAGTGTAATTATTCTGCACTTACTGTAGGCATTGTTTTGCTGACTGATTCAAGTATGAGCCATATAGAACTACTAGTAAAGTTTGGTGTTAGGAAATTGATATATTAATTTTTTTAGTTGTTAAGAACCTTTTATGTCCAGGTGGTGTAGCCTAAATGAACCCAAGTTAAACTATTCTAATTTAACCTAACTCGATCCAACACAGCACAACCAACAACAATCCTGGTTTGATATGTTTGACGCAGGGTTCCTACTGTGGGTGCAGGAGCTTCGTGCCGCCTTTGACCCCCTCGGTCTGCTTCTGACGGCTGCTGTATCGGCGGAAAAGGGTGTCATCGACCGTGGGTATGACGTGGAGGGAGTGTCCAAGGCCCTACACCAAATTCACCTCATGACTTACGACCGATACAACCCATCACAGACCTCCAACCACGCCCCTCTCTTCCAAACACCAGGCAGTAACCCTCTGTTTGCGGTGTGTGTATAGGAGTGTATAATTGTTGGTGTTATAATTTTGTAACCCTCTGTTTGTGGTGTGTGTATGTAGGATATAATTATTGGTGTTATAATCATGTAACCCTCTGTTTGTGGTGTGTGTGTGTAGGGTATAATTATTGGTGTTATAATTATGTAACCCTCTGTTTAATTTGTGGTGTGTGTGTAGGGTATAATTATAGGTGTTATAATTATGTTACCCTCTGTTTAATTTGTGGTGTGTGTGTGTAGGGTATTATTATTGGTGTTATAATTATGTAACCCTCTGTTTAATTTGTGGTGTGTGTGTAGGGTATAATTATTGGTGTTATAATTATGTAACCCTCTGTTTGTGGTGTGTGTGTGTAGGGTATAATTATTGGTGTTATAATTATGTCTTGAATTCTATCACCTCTTATACTGAAATAACATGATATATGAAAAATGAGGGAGTCGGTCGATGCATTCTCGACATGATATACAGCATATATTATTATTTCCTCCGTTAAATCTCTCTCTCTCAACATTAACCATCTCTCTCTGTCAACATTAACTATCTCTCTCTCTGTCAACATTAACCATCTCTCTCTCTCTCTCTCTCTCTCTCTCTCTCTCTCTCTCTCTCTCTCTCTCTCTCTCTCTCTCTCAACATTAATTAACCATCTCTCTCTCTCTCTCAACATTTCATACAGGTGGATTTTACGGTACAGTACTATTTGGAGAAGGGAGCACCGGCGGAGAAGCTGATATTGGGTGTGCCTCTATACGGGCGTTCCTTCACTCTGGCAGGCAGTGACAGGAGTGTGGGCGCCGAGTCGTCAGGTCCAGGTAGCCCGGGGCCTCTTATGCAGGTGGGAGAACATGTAGAGTTTTTTTTTTTTTTTTTTTTTTTAGTTTTTGAGGTTTTGAGAGTTCATGGTATTGATTAATTATTTTTTTCCTGCGGCTCATATTTTTTTTTTTTTTTTTTTTTTTCCTGCGGCTCATATTTTTTTTTTTTTTTTTTTTTTTTTTTTTGTAATTTTCATCTGTCCTAAGTATAAATATTTCAACACGTCCTCCCATAAAATTATATTGTTTACACGATATTTATGACTTTTTTTCAGTGATTTTGCAGTGTGAATATTCAATGCTCATGCAGATTTTGTACATGCTTTTTTTTCAAGGATGCCAAGTGTGAATATTGGTTTTTAATGTGATTCAGATATCCGGGAGCCTGGCCTACTACGAGATCTGTCGGGCTGAGAAGGAAGATGGTTGGACTAAGGTTTCAGCAGCTGACGGACCTCACCTCACCAACGGGGTCGAGTGGGTTGGCTACGACGATGTGGAGACCGTCACTAAGAAGGTATTGATATTAAGGGGGTGCGGGAATAGGGGGACAGGCTTGGGGGGGTCGGGGGTTTTTTGGGGGGTGCGGGAGTAGGGGGACAGGCTTGGAGGGGGGGGTGCGGGTGGGTCGGGGGTTTTTTGGGGAGTGCGGGAGTAGGGGGACATGCTTGGGGGGGGGGGGGTACGGGTGGGTCGGGGGTTTTTTGGGTGTGCGGGAGTATGGGGACAGGCTTGGGGGGGGTCGAGGGGGTTTTGGGGGGTGCGGGAATAGGTCACAGGCTTTCTACCCACCCCAAGCCTGTCCCCCTATTCCCGCACCCCCCCAGTCCCCCCCCCCCCAAGCCTGTCCCCTACTCTCGCACCCCCCTTAATGGCTCTAAGTGTAAAAGTTTATTATCCCTTATTTATTACTTATTTTTCCTTTTGCCAGGAGGAGGTCATGTGATTGGGGTGGATTGTTTATTTGTTTGTTTGTCTGTTAAGAGGATGATGCCAAAAGTCATCAGTGGTGGATGTTTTCGATTATTTAGTTATTTACATATTATTATTATTATTTACATTTTTTTTTTTTTTTTTTTTTTTCAGCAAAGGTGATTGGTGTATCCCAAGCTGTTGCTATCTGGGCTGTAAATTCAACCCACCAGTCTTCCATTCCCATCATGTATATATATTTTCTAGTTTCTATAATAGTGTCCTCGATCCTTCCTTCTACAAGTTCAAAACGACCTTTAGAGAGGTATATAGAGTTCTAGTTTCTATAATAGTTCCTTCGATCTCTTCCTTCTACAGGCTCAGTGGGTCCTTGGGAGAGGTATATAGAGTTCTAGTTTCTATATTAGTGTCCTCGATCTCTTCCTCCTACAGGCTCAGTACGTCCGTGAGAGAGGTCTGGGGGGCATCATGGTGTGGGACATTGCAACAGATGACTTCCTAGGCTTGTGTGGTAAAGGCGTCAACCCTCTCATCTCTGCTGCTGAACGAACACTTTGCCAGGCCACGACGACTACTGACGGCCCCCCTGACCCTGTAACAACAACATCAACAACAACGACTTCAAGTACTCCTTCTCCATCACCACCACCACCACCAACAACAACAACAAATACTCCTGCACCACCATCACCAACAACAACACCAACGAGTACTCCTTCTCCACCATCACCAACAACAACGACTTCGAGTACTCCTCCACCACCATCACCAACAACAACACCAACACCACCAACAAGTACTACTGAACCACCATCACCACCACCACCAACAAGTACTCCACCACCATCACCAACAAGTACTCCACCACCACCACCAACAAGTACTCCACCACCATCACCAACAAGTCCTCCTTCTCCTCCTCCAACAATAACAACAACAACAACAGCACAAAAACCTACCTCCACCACCACCAACAACAACAACAACAACATCAACAACAAGTACTCCATCACCATCACCAACAGCAACACCATCAATTACTCCTTCACCACCACCAACAACAACAATAACAGCACCAAGCACTCCATCACCATCACCACCACCACCAACAACACACAGACCTTCCTCACCACTACCACCATTAACTCCCAGATGGAGGTAGCCGACGAGATCGCCTGATTGGGTGACACAACAAGGAATACTACAGACGGTGAGCTTGTTGGCCCAGGAATACATGCCCGTGAGCCAGCAGTCCCCTCGTCTGCTGCTTTCGAAGAAACAGATCTCACTATCACCCTGACTCCCATTTGGGGGTCCGAGCATCTGCGCGGCTTCGGTCAACAAGACTCGGGACTGCTCGACCAGACAGTCTGGGGAACTACAACAACTACAACAACAACTCCCAGCTGGACATATCAGAAACTGAGAGTGCCAGGATACACTAGTGACCCTGCCAGCTGTACTGTACGTGGTCACTTTAATTCTATCGATGAGTAGGAGACCAAACCATCCAATTCATGTGTCCCCTTTGTCTTACACTGGCGCCAGGAAGTCTCAAACTGTGACTGGCCCCAACATGGATGAGTGTGCAAGAAGTAATGCCATCAGATTTATTTATATTTGTTAAATTCTTTATTTATTTGCCTTTGTTGCTCTACACATGACACCACCTGGAAATTTATCTCTAAACATAAGTCTCCCTTCAAACTTCAAGGCGAGTAGTAACCCACCATAGAAAACCTAAATAAATAATAAAGTTATTAGGGGTAAACTATAATAGAATGAGGTCCAGTAAATGGGTGACAGTTTTAGTTGGCAGAAGTTATTAATTATGAGAACTTGGGTTAGAGTGTACCAAGTTCAATCCTCCACAGATGACATAGGGAGGAATTCTCAGCCCAAATTCATTCATAGCGTTTTAGTTGTTTACAAAAATATATATAACGTGGGAATTCTAGACGGGATTAGGCTATACTTGAGTCGGGGTCATGTATGGACTATGGAAGCAATTACAACACAGAAGATGCCCGACCATATTACAAGATGCTGTGAGTGACGGTGTAGCTGTCCTCACCCTGGTAGTGACGTGTATAAATAAGGTGTGGTCATCTAATGGGACAGAAGAGAAGCTACAGGTACCAACATCACCACGAAGCTCCACTGTCTCATCTAATGCGACACCCAATAATCTCGGGGCCTCACAAGAGTCACGGGCTACTGACAGCTTACAGTCCCGAGATTGAGGTATAAAAAAATAATAATAATTCAACACATATTACATTACAAGTCAAGAAATTACACTGACATGTCTTTAGTAATGGATTGTACAGTCACGAGTAAATGTCCTGATACAGATGAATGGCACTATAAGCAATTCAAACTAATATTGCTAAACCAAAAATTATGCAAACCAACATGTATTGATTTGCATTATAATTTTTAGAGTGTGTTATTCCATCTGAAGGTAATGAAGGACAAATGCACAAAAATTTCTGTGTTTTGAGTAGGCCAAAAATTCCAGTGTTCACATTTTTGTTTTTCTATTGCATTTTATTGACATTTTGATATTAGGATATAACATGGATTTTTTTCTAAACGTGTGTATAATTCGTATCCTTGTCCTTCGTTACGGATTATAATTTCCAGTTCTTGGGGGACAAGTGTCTTAATTATATTATTTATTCACATGTGGTAATCCAGTATAATGCAAAAAAAAAAAAAGAAAAAAAAAAAAATTAGCGTAGGGTGTGAAACAAAACAAACAAACTGTGGCAAAATATCATACTGATCCAATTGTTAGTTAGGCTACATGAGTTATTATAGGAGAGAGAGAGAGAGAGAGATTTCTTAAACCTATCATGGGAAATGGGAAGGATACTGATTCCTCCAAAAATGCCTGGTAACAGAACTCCTCCATGTGAAATTATACAGGGGATGTGTTTTATAAATGAGTTTGGAGGCCTACATTGACTCCAAAAAACACACAAAAGGTTAGATCCCTTAAGGGGGTATATAGTGCATTGTTTAGGGTGGTAAATCTGGAGCAAATGATTCCTCCAAAGTATACCAGGCAACAGGATACCATTAATTTTCTTCCTCTGGGTTTGTTTCCTGGCATACTTTGGAGGAATCAAGGCACTCCAATCTATCATAAGTATACTATTCATTTTTGTTACATTGGAGTGCCTTGATTCCTCCAAAGTATGCCAGGAAACAGGGCCATATGAACAAAAATAATGGTGTTCTGTTGCTTGGAGTAGTTTGGAGGAATCATTTGCTCCAGATTTACCAACCTTAATGCTTCCATCCTGTGTCAACAACCAAATGGGCCTCAAATATGTCTGGGAGGTCAACGTCACTCTGTCTATGTTTGTACCCGATGCTGAGTCACCCTTCAACACAAACACAACCCAACCCAACCCAACCCAACCTAACCTATAGCAACACCAACCTATACCAAAACCAACCCAACACAACACAACACAACTCAACCTAACTCAACTCAACTCAACTCAAGCCAACTCAACACAACCCAACCCACCACAACACAACACAACTCAACCCAACCCAACACAACGAATCACAACACCAACCTAACCCAACCCAACACAACGCAACCCAACACAACTCAACACAACACAACCCAACCCAGCCCAACACAACCCAACCCAACACAACACAACACAACCCAACCCAACCAAACATAACCCAACCAAACACAACACAACACAACACAACCCAACACAACACAACCCAACCCAACCCAACACTCGGCGGGACATCCATTGTGAAAAGCTACAAAAGATGCACTATATAATATTAACACAGTTTGTCATTGTTTGTAGCATAGTGTTTTATGGGGATAGTAATACTTTTTGGTACCGAAGAGTGCATTGATTCCTCCAAAAACATGTCAGGAAACAGGGCCAGGTTAACAAATATAATGGTGTCCTGTTGCTGGGAATACTTTGGAGGAATCAGTTGCTTCAGATTAACCAACACTGCACTTTTGGAGACTTTCAAGTTATTTATCTCTGCATCATGGTTAAATTTAAGTTACCCAGAATATGGATCATCTTGAAACACAACTTTTGATTCAGTATATACCGGTTCACACGTAAAAAGTCCGGGATTAGTACGAGTGTAGATAATATACTAGTTTAGATTAGTGGTGAAGTGTATTGCCTTGATTTGTGTTAGGCTAATCAGGAAAGCAAAAAAAAAAAATGTGAGGTGAGGGAACAGGTGTAAATTCGCCCGGTCAAAGGAGAGAGAGAGAGAGAGAGAGAGAGAGAGAGAGAGAGAGAGAGAGAGAGAGACGCGAGAGAGAGACGCGAGAAGACACATACACACACACAAACAGCCATCCCAGCCAGCCAGCCAGCCAGCCAGACTAGAGCCCACACCTCCCGCCAGCCAGCCAGCCAGCCAGCCATCCCGGGACTTCCAACCAACAAGGCAATAGTGGGAAGCCAAGACGAAGACGGACCAAGCAACCAACCAAGCCTCAGAAGTGTTGTGGCAGTGAAAGGAGGAGGACGTACGGTCTTCACTCCCACCTCACACACGAACGCATCATCATCATCACTCTGTCCTTCTCTCTGTGTGTTTTCTTCTCTATAGCCTCTCGGTTCAAATATCAAGGCTTGCTAGATATATATATATGCCTTATCGTGGATGACTAGTAAGTTGCTGCTGATCTGTCTGTGATATATATGTATGTACTCGTGGCGTTGTAAGCAAGAGAGGAGTGTCTAGAAACTGGGTACTTGGACGTGAAGAGAGAGAGAGAGAGAGGAAAAAAAAGGGGGGAGTTCATACCCGAGTGAGTACTAACTGTCCGTTGTTCATTTGCAAATTTAACTACATACATATTCTGTTCCCAATATCGAACGAACTCCTTCAACACATATTATGGGATTTAGTGACCAAATAAATATCCTGGTACTGTCTGGTAGAGAGTGAGCGAGCGAGTCCGAGAAGAGATACTGTGTACACACGACCACTTAAGTGTCTGCACCGAGGAGGGTCAGCCCCAACTCCCAGTGAACATAACAGTACGACCCTTGTGTGTTATTTCTGAGGTGAAGTCAAAGAAAATATACCGTGTTATTTCTGTATTGTTTCTGAACGCTTTCATCCCACGTAATTATGTTTCCCGCAGTGAGTGGTGGATAGATACTTTTATATTTTCACAGACTATACGTTTTGGTGGAGACGAGACATGTACTAGAGATTGTCGGTGTTGTGTTGGTGTTGTGTTCATGGCACGATGTTGACTTGTTACTTTATTTTTCAAACTGTTATTACTAAGTGTCGTGGTGTTGAGTAACGATGTTGGGCCGTGTATTTATCGAGTGCCTACATATTCTTTATAACTGACTGAACGTGTATTGTGGAGTGTGTGTGTGTGCGTGTGTAGTTGCTGTTGTTGTTAAATAACGTGATGGTGGGCGGTGCAATGCCTCGTGTCAACAGTAACAATCATTCGGTGACTTGGTCTGACCGTGAGGTGAGCGTATTGTCTCCCCCGGTGCCACACATTCTGGTTAGCGTGGAGGGGTCAGCATTGTCTCGCCTCGACCGCTACTTCGACCCCCAGCCTCCCCCACGGCCGGCTAAACCCGTGGGTCTGCTGCCCAAACCCTCCATGTGTCCCAATCCAGCAGCAGGAACAACACCACCCAAGAACTCCCCTTCCTCCTCGTCCTCCCAAGTGGGTCCGCCGCCTCTCATCGACGGTGCTGCCTGTAAAACCTCCACATGGACCTACAAGCAGGTGACCTCCTCCAGGCACTCAGGCACGGGTGGGGAGAGCGAGAAGGGCGTGAGGTTCCGGCCGGAGCGACGTGAGAGGCGACCAGTACAGAAGCTGCAATGGAGGGACAGTGCTTGGTCCAAGGGGTTCACTGGTGGTGCTAAGGAGGACTACCTCGACCTCGACACACGTATCACGGCCTCGTCGTCAGCTGCTGAAGGGTCACCACGTCACGCCATCAAGAGGATCCTACTACTGACGGAGAATTACCAATACCGGGATGCTGCTGCCTTCATTAACCGTCTGCCAGCTGCCACCTTCAAAGTGATCGTGACAGACCTTCCCATTGACGTGTTAGTAGAAGCTATGCCTCACTCCCTACCCATCCTGGAGGCACTCTATAGTAAGGTTAGTGAGGCAGCCTCTGCCTTGGTTGGCTCCACACGTTTGCTGCGTCCTGAGGCTGTCGTCTGGCAGATGGTCAGATTCTTCGCCCAGCAGGAGGAGTGCCTGACGGGGGACATCCGCTGGGAGTTCTGTGGCCCCTTCGTCACCTCCTGCAAGAAGGTTCTCCGCGTTATCTCCCGCTCTGAGCCTAAAATCCGCAAGACACTACAGCAGCGAAGGAAACAGCTAGAGAAGGCCATAGAGGGTATGGGTCACCACGGCCTTGTGGGTACCTCAGACGAGTCCCTCCAGAGTCTCCACGATGCTCTCAAACTCGAGTTCGACAAGGTGGTCAGATCGTACACCCAGGCCTTGGAGAAACTGGAAGAACTGAGCCTGAGTAACAAAGCTTCACTCCAACGCAGCATCAGCCACGGTCCAGCCCAGTCCAGGCCTCACACCAGAGACAACTGAGCATCACACTGGAGGAGGTACAACAGAGACTCATCAAGAACAAGACCCTCCTGAACGTGGTGGAACCGACCCTGGGTAACCACTCCCTTGACGTCCTCCTCGGGATACTCCAGCGACGCATCGAGTACGACAAGGAGACTCTGTTCCAGTTCACTCAGTTGCGGAAAGAAGCGAGGGAAGTGGAAGGCAATGCTGTCATCGCACCCATCCTTATGCGGTACAAACACGGCTGTGATCAGGTCAGTACAAGTGGGTGTGTTGTATAATCTTTTCTACCAAAACAGTACCTAAACCTAAGTGTAACATTTCTCTCTCTCTCTCTCTCTCTCTCTCTCTCTCTCTCTCTCTCTCTCTCTCTCTCTCTCTCTCTCTCTCTCTCTCCTCTCTCTCTCTCTCTCTCTCTCTGTGTGTGTGTGTGTGTGTATGTGTGTGCGTATGTAGTATAATCATTTCTTCCCAAACAGTACCTAAACCTAAGTGTAACATATCTCTCTCTCTCTCTCTCTCTCTCTCTCTCTCTCTCTCTCTCTCTCTCTCTCTCTCTCTCTCTCTCCACAGCGCAAGGTGGAATATTAACTGGAGAGGGAGAGAGAGGGTGTGGTGTGGTGTGGTGGGGTAAAGGTTGTGTGTGTGTTGGTGGGAAGTTCTATTGTGTAACGTATTAAAGAGATGAAGATGGAAGTGGAGGAAAAAAACTTACTATAATGAGAGAGAGAGGGAGAGAGAGAGAGAGAGAGAGAGAGCTACAGCTACGCATGCAACAACTGCTCTCTCATTTTCTCTCTCTCTCTCTCTCTCTCTCTCTCTCTCTCTCTCTCTCTCTCTCTCTCTCTCTCTCTCTCTCTCTCTCTCTCTCTCTCTCTCTCTCTCTCACACACACACACACACACATGCCAGTATTTAACGTTGGCAAAAAGTGACGAAAGTAAGAATTAGGGGAGGAATGAAATATAATTAATGCAATTGTTATTATGAGTCCACGAAGGTAAATTC
>JAWQEG010006218.1:0-62500 GCA_033782935.1 Petrolisthes cinctipes
ACACACACTACACACTGGTATTCTGTCCAAATTCCACACTCTACACACTTCTCGTCTGTCCACTGTCGAACCAAGCAGTGAGGAATCAACCGGTATACTCACATATTCTCATATCCATAACTGGTAAACTCTGCCTCAGTTGCCCCTGCTCATCTTTCCTCCCCTTGTCTCTGCCTCTCACTCTTTCCTCCTCCTGTCTCTGCCTCTCACTCTTTCCTCCTCCTGTCTCTGCCTCTCACTCTTTCCTCCTGTCTTTATCCCTTCAATCTTCCTCTTGTCTCTGTCTCTCACTCTTTCCTCCTGTCTTTATCCTTCACTCTTTCCTTCTATCTTTATCCTTCACTCTTTCCTCCTATTTTCACCATTCACTCTTTCCTCCTGTTTTTATCCTTCACTCTTTCCTTCTATCTTTACCATTCCACTCCTTCAAACACAGTATAATTATTTACATTTACTGTATGTATAAATATCAAAACCTCACCTATTTTAAGTATACAGTTTCATTCCTTCATTATTTCCCGTAGGACTTCAACACAATATCCTAAACCTTCCCTGCTCATAATAATAATAATAATAATAATAATAATAATAATGATAATAAAAATAATAATGCTACCGTTAACAATTCTGATAATACTAATATCCTTTTTGTTTACTAATGACAATATAAATTTTTGGGTAAGACAAGGCCCAAATCCTAAAGTGAAACATCACCACCTTCTCTCCCACCACCACCACCACCACCACCATCACCACCAGCCAGTCAGTCAGTCAGAGAAAGTGGTATTCCTGTCTCCCGGGTGGCCAGCGTTCCCTCCACCACCACCATCATCACCATCAACACAACCACCACCATCACCACCACCACCACCATCACTATCACCACCACAACCATTACCATCACTACCCACAACCATCACCACCACCATCTCCTTCTCCTTATCACCCACCACCTTCACCACCATCACCACCACCACCACCACCACAACCATCACCATCACCACCACCTCCTTCTCCTTATCACCCACCACCTTCATCATCACCACCACCAATCTCCTCTCCTTATCACCCATCACCATCACCATCATCACCATCACTACCACAACCACCAGCACCATATCCTTCTTATCATCACCATCACCACAACCAACCTCCTCTTCCTATCACCACCATCACCACAACCACCCCCCTCCTCCTCCTATCATCACCACCACCATCACCACAACCACCAGCACCATTTCCTTCTCCTTATCACCACCATCATCACCACTACCACCACAACCATCACCACTACCACTATCCCCTTCTCCCAATCAGCCCTCCTCTCCCCAACATCCCCCTTCCTTTCACTATCACCACTTTCACCCTATACCCACTTCCCACATCCCCTTCTCCCCATCACCACCAGAGTTTACGAACCCGTCAGCAGCAAAGATGATAAAATGAGGAAACCCACAGTGACCTACATACAGACATAAACATACAGGAGTGAGTCTGGTTGGTTGGTTGGTTGGTTGGTTGGGGTGAGGCCTTGTGTAGGGGGAAGGGAATGGGTCAGTTGCAGGGGATGTACTGTATGTGTTTGAGTGTGTGTATGTGTGTGTGTGGGGCGGTGATGAGGATATGGGCCGGGCTGTCTGTATTGTCAAGAATGTACGTGGTATTAACGATGGCATAGTACCGGTACGATGATGGATGGTTCTGTATTGTGTCAAGGGAGTCATCGTATAGCCTACCACTACTATATATATACGCTTTCGTTAACACCATCATGTACTCCTATGCAAGAACGACGTCTGTATAGCTGTTATGTGCTACAGCTAAGAGTCTGCATGAGTAAGAAGATATTGATTTATGTTCAAGTCGTGCTGAAGGCTTTAAAAAATTAAGGGGAGATTCTCTTATTGGTAAATTGGAAGGCTACTGATTCCCCCCTAACTATATCAGAAAACAGACTCCTTCTATGGTACAGTTGCTGACACATGAAACAGACACACTTCAAACGGGGCCCCTTACCAAGCATAGCATAATTATATGGGATGCGTCGCCTCTACACTACCCACAACGTCTCATCTTACCCTATGCTCAATGAGAGGCCCCGTTTTATGTGTGTCTGTTTCAAATGTCTGCAACTGTACTAAGAGCGGATCTGTTTCGTTGGCCTGGCATATTTTTGGAGGAATCAGTACCCTTCCAATTCACCAACAAGAGAACTGAATTTCCCCTTATAAAGTTAAAATATTGCTGGAACAATGTAAACTTCTCATTCCTCCAAAATATGCCACGAAACAGAATATCACAGTATACAGTAGGCATCGTTCTATAGTTTGGAGGAATTAACATCTTCTAATTTTCCTACCAATTTTATATCACAGACATTTTGACCAGTGTGTGTGTGTGTGTGTGTGTGTATGTGTGTGTGTGTGTGTGTGTGTGTGTGTTTGTGTGTGTGTGTGTGTGTGTGTGTATGTGTGTGTGTTTGTGTGTGTGTGTGTCTCCCTAACTACATAAATGGCATGCATAGTGGACGAACTTTAACCAATGTTTAAGGAAGTACTCTCTACTAGTTAGTCTTTCGGGGGCGACCCACTCCTGGTTTTTCCAATGTCAGCTGAGTCTATATATAGCAGCAGGTGTCAACGAGTCGAAGGAAAATTAACAGTGCAGTGGTCAGCCCAACAACAACAACACCACAACCACCACCACCACCACCAGGCCAGGGTCGGTTTTGTCCCAGGTGTGGTTTGCTGTTGGGTAAGGGTTTGGTGTGGGGCGTACTAAGGGTTTGGTGTGGGGTGGTTTGTGTGTGTGTGTGTGGTGGGTTGGGGTGGTGTGTGCGTGTGTGTGTGTGATGAGTTGGGGTGGGGTTTGGTGAGGTGTAGTGTGTGTGTGTGTGTGATGAGTTGGGGTGGTGTGTGTTTGTGTGTGTGTGTGGTGGGTTGGGGTGATGTGTGCTTGTGTGTGGGGGGGGGGGGGTTGGTGAGGTGTAGTGTGTGTGGGGTGTGGGGTGGTGTGTGCGTGTGTGGGGGTGGGGGTGGGGTTTGGTGTGGTGTGATGTGATGGGTTGGGGTGGTGTGTGTGTGTGGACTCTTCGGTTGCACGGTAAGGCTCTTCATTCGTGCCTTTTCAATTTTCTTCTCTCTCTCTCTCTCTCTCTCTCTCTCTCTCTCTCTCTCTCTCTCTCTCTCTCTCTCTCTCTCTCTCTCTCTCTCTCTCTCTGACTAGGGAGGTGAGCACTGGGAGGTTGGGTGAAGTATTCATGGAGGGGGTATTTGGTGAGGTAAGGATTGCATAGAGTAGGGTTGCAAAATGAGGTACTGAAGTTGCAAGATGAGGTAGCCTAGCGGGGTTGTAAGGTGAAGCAGGAGGTTGTGGTGAGGTTATGCAAGGTGTGATGGAGGGGGGGGGAGGGTTACCAGGTGAGGTGGAGGAGAGGTGGAGTTACCAAGTGATGTGTGTGGGTCGTTCAGGTGGGTGAGTTTCCACAGGTGAGGTGAAGGAGAACAGGTGAAGTGAAGTGGAGTTACCAGGTGAAGTGGAGGAGACAAGCTGAAGTGAAGTGGAGGAGACAAGCTGAAGTGAAGTGGAGTTACCAGGTGAAGTGGAGGAGACAAGGTAAAGTGAGAGGTCCAGGTGAGATGGGTCGTTCAGGTGGGTGAGTGTCCACAGGTGTTATGGTGCCTTGGGGGTTCACTGCATCATGGATAGTCAGTCAGTCCTCTCAGTACAGTACCCGTCTTGGAAAACTAACTCTAGTAGCCATAGTGTTTGCCAGCGTTGTATGATTAAAGTATGTCGAAGTAAACAGAGACGTATGTGAGAGGTGAAGGCAGAGTGTACAAGGTCAATGTTGTGAGGTGTGGGAAATTATAGAGGTGCTTGTGTGTGTGAGAAGTAAGGCAAGGATGAGAGGTGATGACAGGGTGTGAAAAATCATTGCTGTGAGGTGTGGGAAATTATAGAGGTGCTTGTGTGTGCGAGAAGTGAGGCGAGACGAGGCGAAGATGAGAGGTGAGGACAGGGTGTGAAAGATCATTGCTGTAAGGTGTGGGAAATTATAGAAGTGCTTGTGTGTGCGAGAAGTGAGGCGAGACGAGGTGGAGATGGAGAGGTGAGGACAGGTAGTGAGAGCATGCAAGTGATGATGATGATAATGATGATGATGATGATTCTGCAACTTTATTATCACAGCCAAAAAATAATACCCATCCTATACCTGCACGAGGGAAAAAAAGTAGTGTTGGGAGAGATTACAGAGGAGGGGGACGTGTTGGCAGTATATTGTATAAACAGACGAGAAACTGGATCTCTTAAGTTTGATTTACCTAAACAAATAATAGTGGTGGTGTTGGTGTTGGTGGTGGTGGTAGTGGTGGTGGTGGTGGGGATATTGGAGATGGTGGTAGTGATTGTGGTCGTGGTTGTAGTGGTGTTAGTGGTGGTGGTGGTGGAGGTGATTGTTTTGGTGGTGGTAGTGGTGGTAGTGATTGTGGTCGCGGTTGTAGTGGTGATTTTAATGATGTTGGTGGTGATGGTGGTAACGGTGATAGTGGTGATAGTTGTAGTGATTGTGGTCGTGGTTGTAGTGGTAGTAGTAGTGATGGTGGTGTTAGTGGTGGTAGTGGGGACATTTGGAGATGTTGGTGGTGATAATGGTTGCAGTAGTAGTAGTTGTAGTAGTAGTAGTGGTGGTGTTATAGTGATTGTAGCAGTAGCAGTAGTAGTGATGGTGGTGTTAGTGATGGTTTTAATGGTGGTATTAGTGATGATTTTAATGGTGGTGTTAGTGAACTTAATGTGTACAAATTGTGAACAACACCAACCAACTCATAATAATTACACACATACGATATTGTACAAAATTATTCTGGACCCCTTGTATTGCTCTGATAATTACACACTTATAGTAACGATCACTGTTATAGACGGCGTTAATAGTACGTGGTTCAGAATGCTTCGTGTTGTTGTTGTTGTTGTTGTCGTCGTCGTCGTTGTTGTTGTTGTTTTTGTTGTTTTGATTTCGTTTTGTTGTTGTTTTCGTTTTTGTTTTTGTTGTTGTTATTCTTGCTTTTGTTGTTGTTGTTATTGTTGTTTTTGTTTTTGTTTTATTTTTGTTGTTGTTATTGTTGTTGTTGCTGCATATTGTATCGTTCTACAGTAAAGGTCTAGATTTTTTTTTTTTTTATAGTCAGAAACCAAATGTACCCGTGTCTATCATTACTTAATTAAAGAGGTCAGTGTATAATCGCTTGGTATTATAATTATGTGATGTGACAATTGTCTGTCTAGAGTTGCCACGAGATTAAGGGGGAAATTTTGTGTTGGTAAATCTGGAGCAACTATACCGAATCCTCCAAACTATTCCAAGCACCAGAACACATCATTATTTTGGCTCTTCTTCATGGTTCTATTTCCTGGCATATATACTTTGGAGGAATCAATGCACTCCAATGTAACAAAAGTGAATAATTACCCACTTAATTAAAAAGATATATGACCATTACTACGATTTATTAGCTGACTTCTGCATGGTGGTAATGGACACGGTTGTTTTAGTAAAGCCATGCACTTGAGGAAACACAGGTACAAATTGTTTTTATATTTTAATTAAAGGGAGAGTCAGTCGCTTGTTGGTGAATTGGTGGAGGGTAATTGATTCCTCTAATTTGCACCACGAAACACACACACACACACACACACACACACACAACATAAGGTGTTATTAATAGATAAATCTCTCTCTCTCTCTCTCTCTCTCTCTCTCTCTCTCTCTCTCTCTCTCTCTCTCTCTCTCTCCACAGCATCCCCGCCTTATATATATACACACACACACACACTCTCTCTCTCTCTCTCTCTCTCTCTCTCTCTCTCTCTCTCTCTCTCTCTCTCCACAGCATCCCCGCCTTATATATATATACACACACACACACACACACTCTCTCTCTCTCTCTCTCTCTCTCTCTCTCTCTCTCTCTCTCTCTCTCTCTCTCTCTCTCTCTCTCTCGACAACATCCCCGCCCTATCATCAAGTTGGCCCGGGATAACCACCAAGAGATATATGAAGGAATAAATCGGCGTTGAAGCCCAGGGCACGAGGCTACTGATGGATCTTAATTTACCAGTTTGGCGGCAAAAAAAAAAAAAAAAAAAAAAAAAAAAAAAAAAAAAATGGCGGGAAAAGTCTGGCTGAGTGAGTGACGTGGCAGAGGTGGTGGTGGTGGTGGTGGTGGTGGTGGGTTGAATCCGGATTTTCTAGGAACGCTCGAACTGGATACTTGGCGAACGGTATATGGGATGATTTGATATATTTTTTTATTGTTATTATTATTATTTTTTTTTTTTTTTTTTTTTTTTTATTGTGAGGGAGGTAGGGTGAAGGAGGTAATGGTGAGGGAGGTAAGGGTGAGGGTGGTGTGGTGTGATGGTCAGGGAGATAAGGGTGAAGGAGGTAAGGGTGAGGGGTTGTGTGGTGTGGTCAGGGAGGTAGGGTGAGATAATGGTGAAGGGGGTAATGGTCAAGGAGGTAGGGTGAGGGAGGTACTGGTGAGGGAGGTAAGGGTGAGGAATGATATGGTGTGGTCAGGGAGGTAGGGTGAGGGAGGTAAGGGAGGTACTGGTGAGGGAGGTAAGGGTGAGGAATGATATGGTGTGGTCAGGGAGGTAAGGGTGAGGGGGGTAAGGGTGAGGGGTTGGTCATCAGTCAGTGTGAGTGGCAGGTTCACAAGTACCGTATAATACTGTGGGCTCAACCATTCCACACGCCTTCCCAATGTCTGTCTGCCTGTGTGTGTGTTTGTGTGTGTCTGTGTGTATTTCTGTTAATGTGTGTGTGTGTTTTTTTTTTCTATCAATGTGTGTGTGTGTTTCTGTCAATGTGTGTGTGTGTGTGTTTCTGTCAATGTTTATGTGTCTGTGTGGGTTTCTGTCAATGTGTGTGTGTGTCTGTGTGTGTGTGTGTGTGTGTGTGTGTGTGTGTGTGTGTGTGTGTGTGTGTGTGTGTGTGTGTGTGTGTGTGTGTGTGTGTGTGTCTGTGTGTGTGTGTGTGTGTGTTTGTTTCTGTCAATGTGTGTGTGTGTGTGTGTGTTATCTTCTATGAAATGAATTGGTAAGGTTATTCACTCTAGTCCAGTAAGTTCATAATCGAGGCATGACTTGATTTAAGGACCCTGTAATTGTGTATGAAAATTGTAGGCTTCTGATTCCTCCTGACCATGCCACGAAACAATTAATAAGCTCCTTCCCTTATTATAGGTGGTGTTTCGTGGCAATATTTGAAGGACTCATTTATCCCCAATTTTCTGACTACATCACTGTTTCTCTTAAATTAGTTAGGTATACTGTAATGTCCATGTGAGGAAATTGTAAGTTGTGCAATATTGTGTACAAATATAAATGGATCAGGTAAAATCTATAGTGAGTGGGAAAATTTTGTTTGTTGTCGAAGTGAAAAAATATAAGTACGTTATCTCGCTTAAAGATATGATAGATCGGCATTACCCAATTCTTTCAGTTTCTTAGCTGAATTATAGTATTTTTGTTTGAAGTAATATTTATCAAATGAAACCTGGCGGGCAGCACCCATCGAGTTAAGGGGAGGATACAGTGTTGGTAAATCCGGAGCAAATGATTCCTCCAAACTATTCCAGGCGCCAGGCCACCATTATTTTTGTTCCTCTGGTTCTGTTTTCTGGCATACTTTGGAGGAATCAAGGCACTCCAATGTACCAAAAGTATACTCTCCCCTTAACGTAGTATAAGTGTGAAGCTGTTAGTTAGTAAAGTAAACACTGAACACGTAAAGTAAACACTGAACACCAACCATTTATTCACTTGTGTATGTCTGCCCTCCAGTACAAACCACCTTTTGTTGCCTCCACAAGAATCAACATTATTAATTTTTGTGTAATGGTTTTGTTTATGAAAAGAAAAATCTCTCACCTTACATGTGTACGTAGAGAAAAATGCTTCTACGACCACGAGGACCAATTGATGTCAACAAGTCACTCTCCATAAGTCGTGAACCAAAACAGGCTAAAGCTACAATCAAAGTGTTTATTTTTGAGCGAGTGCTTCTCATATACAACAGTTAAACTCTCTCTCTCTCTCTCTATATATATATATATACATAAAGATTTATAATTTAGCTCTGTAGAATTGAATATGTTGAGGTGCCCTTGCAGTGATCCGGGGCCAAGTACGAATATAGCCTACACGTACAGTCATTATAC
Organism: Petrolisthes cinctipes; assembly: GCA_033782935.1. Classification (NCBI taxonomy): domain Eukaryota; kingdom Metazoa; phylum Arthropoda; class Malacostraca; order Decapoda; family Porcellanidae; genus Petrolisthes; species Petrolisthes cinctipes. The sequence goes on from JAWQEG010006218.1 coordinate 8,229, forward strand.
ATACAATAATTTCCTTTACAGGGACTATAGTAAATACATTGAAAAGCCAAATGGATGTTCGTGGAATATATGACACGTTTGCTAAGTTTGGACAATTATTATCTGTAAGGAAACGATACAGAAATAATGTCCCCAGTTACTAATATGTTCCTTTCTCTGTTCCCCAGTCACCACCACCACACTTCCCGATAGGCTACTCATTACCAGAACCAAATCAAGGTAAGTTATAATTATCTAGTGTTGACCTTAAGGTTATACATAGGTTGGATTCCTAGACGAGCCGGGCATATATTTTGTTTGTTTTTGTACAGAATCATGTTAATACTTTTCGTTGTATGTTTCCTCATTGCAAGCCTAAGCAAAATATGCCCATGTTTCTAAATGTTTGGTGTAAAATGGTGTGTTTATATATGAGTGGATGTAACGAAGTGTAGGAGTATGTTATATGCATTACTCTGCTATATTCCTTTCAAAAGTATAAAAATATTAAGTTATTACAACATTGCAGTCATAATTCAACACCCACGCATCACGTGTTTGGACAGAAATACAACCTCAGAAATAACTGCATGTAATTGTGATATATTAATGTATCGTGTCCAGCAATCAAAGGTTCGTGTTGTGTCAGAAGGTCAGTTTCAGTCGTAGTAGCGAGGTGAGGGTGGTGCCTTTATCGCTCGAAGGTGTTGCCCTGATCCCGCTGTTCCTCAGCGATGCGGAGGAGTTCGTTGACGTGGGCGGGGAGGGGGTGAGGGGTGGGTAGCAGGTCAGACTGGGGCTGGAAGCCGTTCTCGTTAGCAATGTGACCTCAGCCACGGTCCCGTCACCAAGCACGAACCTGAAGGTCAAAGAAATAACAAGTAAGACTTACATCATCTGTAGCATCAAACTCAAGAATTATCATATAATTTTGTGTCCCTCTCCAGATCAGCGGCCAGACATGAAAAATACAATACTTACAACAATCACAGCTGAGGGTTTGCTGTCAAACAAATGACCTTCTTACTCTACCTGTAGGAACCCTCCATGTTGACTTTGAAAGCCCAGAAGGGTCGAGGTCGAGATAATGGTGGACACACCATGTGTTGAGTGGAAGACTTCATTTGTATGATATTTCATTTTACAAATACAGAGTAAGTTGCTTTACCTCACTGATTTCCACAACCTTATTACAATAATCCTACGAGATGTACTGTATGTGCGCCAAGTTGTGAGCTGCAATCTGCCTTCCGGGCATGCAAGTCTACGGTGTTCACTCGCGGCTTTTCAAAGATTTTTTTCTCACTAACCCAGAGTGTAGCATTACTCCTGAACGCAACTGTACATGTATAAATATATATATATATATATATATTACATGTACCGTTATCAGGTAAATTATATTACTACGGAGCCTTTTACCCTTCGAAGGTCCTTATTACCTAAACTTAATATACATGAAGAAGGAAGAAATGATGGTGTGGCAAGAAAGGAAACAGTATATGCATTAAGAGAGTGTGTTGGTAAAGAGAGAGTAATGGTGATTTTTTCATTTGTATCGAGGGCCGGATTGAGTCATCTGAAGCGAAGTGAGGCATGGCATGATAAGGTCAACAAAAGTAGAGCAAGGTCATCTCAGGTCAGGCATGGTTAGTCAGGCCTTGATCAGGGTCAGTCAACCAAGTATGTGTGTGTGTGTGTGTGCGCGTGCGCGCGCACTAAAATGGACATGCTTTTCACTATAATATGATATACAGTTCGGTAATGGATGGATAATTTTCTTGGACTCTCCATGGCACAAAAGTTGCTCTCTAATGTTTCAGCTGTACATTTTGTTTATCTGAATGTTTTCATTGTTGAAATGTCTGGCTACAATAATGCTGCGAATGTCTGGATTTTACGGGGTTACGGTAGGTGTCCTTTCATACAGGTAAACATGTTTGCTAAGAATTACAGTATTTGGCACTTGAATTCGCTGCTATATATGAATTTCTGTTTCACAAGCGTACATACTTATCAATTCTGTCGGATCCAATTAGTAGACCTTACAAAAAAATGGTTAGGAATATCAAACACCTTAACAGAAATATAAATGCAAACGAGGGTACAGTGTTCTTCATTCTTATCACCAACCACCAACGCGGTAAGCAAGAGGAAATTAATAGGTCTTCTGTCTGACATGCGGGTAATTCTTCACAGTTCTACCCGGAAAAGCAATGTAAGGGTACATCCCTTGTCTGGCCTGCCTCGTTTGAGATTTATTTATCTTTCAGCAACGCAAAATTGTCTGCTAATCATATTGAATGAATTAGCGACAAATATATAACTAAATTTTTTACACACGAAAAGATTCCATTATGACATGCAGCGAAAGATGTTATCAGAGGAATATGTGCCACTTCCTCTTCTTTATATAATACAATTCTAATTTTTTTTCTGTCACTAAGATTGAGTCAAGGCCACTGCTTATCAGTCCGAATTATGGTCATGACACTGCATGATCTTATCGCATATATGATAACCCCTTTGGCTGTGTGAGGCCGTTAATTACTCCCTCTGACTGACTGATATTTATAATGTCTTTATCTCACTGTTTCACATCTCATTACCTTTGCTGGAGTTATTATTTATTTAATGCAGTCTTCCTGTGGTATAGAAAAACAGAAAAATATTGGGCCGAGATATATACAGCCTCCGGACCGTCCTATCATCAGCTGATCGATTCATAAATCAGTGTTGCAAAGTATGGGGAATTTCCCCTAGACATGGGGGAATTAAAAGTACCAATGGGAAAATAATTATATAAAGATTGTTCAAGGTTAAATGGGGAAATTTCTACCAGACGAAATAAAAAGAAATGGTAAATGTGCGATTGTCTTCAAGAGTAAACAGGAAAATTCTGATGTTGAAGTTGAGGTAAAAAGGAAAATTCTGATGTTGAAGTTGAGGTAAAAATGAAACTTATGATGTTCGAGTTGAGGTAAAAATGGAAATTATTATGATGTTGAAGTTGAGGTAAAAAGGGAAATTATTCTGATGTTGAAGTTGAGGTAAAAAGAGAAATTATTCTGATGTTGAAGTTGAGGTAAAAAGGGAAATGATTCTGATGTTGAAGTTGAGGTAAAAAGGGAAATTGTTCTGATGTTGAAGTTGAGGTAAAATGGGAAATTGTTCTGATGTTGAAGTTGAGGTAAATAAGTAAATTCCAGACCTGGCAACACTGTTCAGAATCATAACAACAAACATGGCGTCTGCAGTGAGAAGGGGTGTGATGAATTCCCGTTTGTGTAGGCATTTTACCCAACGAACGAGAACTTTCCGAACGAGTGCTTTTCACAGTGACATCAACAAAGCCTCTAAATTGTCCCTGTATGGATCAGCGGCGGCCATTTCTCTATATATGGGAATTAAATGGATGGATAAATATACCTTGGTCGAGGCAGCTAAACCATCTCGACGTCTGGTATGTTTTATTAAGTTACAATTGTTATTATATTTTACTATTTACGTGTCTTGTTGTGAAAGAAGGATCTATATCTGGGAATTGTCATGTTGTGAAAGAAGGATCTATATATGGGAATTAAATTGATGGATAAATATACCGTGGTCGAGGCAGCTAAACCATCCCGACGTCCGGTATGTTTATAATTGTTATTTTAACGTTGTAACGCAAATTATAGGGAATATTCACGTGTCATGTTGTGAAATAATGATCTATGTTATTATACTACAGGCCTGATGATAGGAATTTAAGTTTCATAGAAGTGGTATTGGAATATTTAACCACAACTAACTTAACTTAGACGATACAAGTTAGGTTGAGAATGTTTTATTTTTAGATGTTGTCATAAGTGATACAGTATTCTTTTTCCAGTATCTGGGTACATACATGATGCTTTGAAAATTGTGTATTGTCTATAGGCTGTGGGAGGCTTTCAGTAGTTGTTGTAATGGTGTATATTTATGTTTAAGGTATGGTCCTGTAGATGACCTTGACAGTGGAAAGTTCAATTAGAGAAACTTTACTATGTATGTAGGCTATGGTGGTTATATTTAGGATTTTTGTGGTTGGTGTTAGGGTACTTTTGGTAATTTTATTTTAAAAGATATGTAAATAATTACGGTATGGTACTATGATAACTACTATATATGTGTGGTACAGTACTACAGTATAAGAACAACTGCAATACAGTATCAACTTCCTAATGCGAAGTTATTCATTATAAGACAAGATTTTGGTCATAAGACAAATTGGTAATGAAGCATGGCTGTCCCTTTCTTATATTTCAGTTGTAATATCATCAGTGGTAGTATGAAGAGTAAATTTATGTTTTATTCTCAGTTTCTCAGTGTTACTGAGATGGATGAGCAGGGAAGGACAAAGGGAGCTGCACTGCATGTTTATAGACTTAGAGAAGGCTTACGACTGGGTGCTGAGAGAAGAGTTGTGGTATTGCATGAGAAAGTCTGGAGTGGCAGAGAAGTACAATATGGAAGGTTTTGAAAGACATGTAGAAGGACAGCTTAATAGCAGTAAGGTGTGTCGCTGGGATGACGCAGGATTTTAGAGTGGAGGTGGGACTGCACCAGTCCCAGTCTTGTTTACAGTAGTCATGGACAGACTGACTAATGAGGTGAGACATGAGTCCTCATGGACTATGATGTTCGCAGACGACGTCATGATTTGTGGCAAGATCCGGGAAGAAGTGGTGTCAGTACTGGAGATATAGAGATATGTATTGGAGAAGAGATGATTGAAAATCAGCAGGATGAAGACTGAGTACCTGTGTCTCAATAGAGATGGCGGGGAGACAATAGAGCTGCAAGGTATAGAAATGAAAAAGGTGGGTGAATTCAAATACTTGGGGTTCATGGTACAGTACAGATTAATGGAGATTGTAGTAAAGAGGAAGAAGAGAGTGCAGGCTAGATGGAATGGATGGAGAAAGGTGACATGTGTGATATGTTTCGTCAAGACAAAAGGGAAAGTATACAAAACCGTAGCGAGGCCAACCATGCTGTATGGTATGGAAACAGTACCCATAAAGAAACAACAGGAGGCAGTATTGGAAGTGGTGGAACTGAAAATGTTGTGATTGGCTCTGGGAGTGACAAGGCTAGACAAAATCAGAAAGAAGCACATAAAAGGGACAACACATGTACGACGGCTTGGGGACAAAGCTAGAGAGGCAAAACTGGGGTGGTTTGGGCATGTCAAGAGGAAAAGAGGATGTTAGAAATGGACCTACCTGGCAGGAGGAATCGAGGAAGACTAATGTGAAGGTTTATGGATGCAGTGAAAAAAGACATGCAAGGGGGGGGTGGAGTCAGAGGAAAGCGCAGAATACTGAGCGAACAGGAGAAAAAGGATCTGCTGTGGCGACCCCTAAATGGGAGCAGCTGAAAGAAGAATGAGATGGGTGAACAGGACTGAATATAGATAGACTTTGCATCTGTCTGTTCTCTAACCCAGGGGCCGGCAACCTTTTGAGTATAGTGTGGTAATTTTTTGCCATTTTGTGTGCCTGGAAAGATGTTTTAACACAGTAGTGACAGTGTAACCTAGTGACCGTAATTAGTATAATGTGTTGTGTCTTATTGTGGTATACAGCACATATTTGTATGGAAAACAAATCAATGAGGAAGTAGATATGACTTTTTTGGCTAACCACTCTATTTTATTAAAAAAACATTGCTAAAGAAAATTTTAATAATTAACAACCTTACTATGATAATGCCCTTGCTTCCATTTAGCCAGAATTGATTTTTTAGGTGAATATTTCAATATCTCAATATTTTTGTAATATTTTGTGTGATTATTTTCAATATTATCTTTGTTACTTCGGATCACTTTGTGTGTCAAATCTGGCAGGCATGCCGAGGGTTGCCAACCCCTGCTCTTACCTCTAGGTGAGGAAACCTTAGGTCAATGTAAAAATGAAGTACTGTAATGCTTGTAGCTTTAATTCTCCTTTGAAATGTTGTTTTCCCAATTTTAGAGAATAGTTCATGGTATTATCTTGGGTGTTTGACGCCCTGCTAGTTAAAAATCACACCATGGTCACCCTTAATTTTTCTGTCTTTTTATGTTAATGATTATAAAAGATGATTATTTCCAGTACATTTCTATCACAAATGTGCTACAGATTCTTTCTGAGATATAGTCTTAGTCTTACTTCTCTTTTATAATGAGAAAGCAGAAAGTTCATTTGCCTCAGCACACTATGAAAGGACAACCGCATGTCTATTTTGTAAGGAAACATAGTGCAAGTTATATTTCTTATAGATACTATTGGCCACAAGAATTCATACACACTCTGTTGTTTTTGAGGGTTTACAACATATAGAAAATGTAAGACTGTAACTGCAATGCAACATTATTATTAGGTTTGTTGTTATACAATTACAGTGTCACTTGGTTGACCATTCATTGCAGTACTTCCAGAATAATGACCTCTCTTTCCATATTGCATGTGTAAGAATTCCTGTGGCCAACTGTACCTGAACACACAATTCTTGTACAGTACTGGTACACTCTAGTACAATACTTAAATTGTGAATGTTATAAAATAGAAAAATGGCTTTAGTGGGACCTCTAAATGTGCTTATGCTTCACAGTAAAGATTGGATGATGAAAACTTTAGTCTTAGAGTTTTATTAGTTTTGTTTTTAGAGACTTTACCATGCAAGCAAATGTTTAGAGTATATAGATAACTGGACAAATCTAACATCCCTTCTCGTGTAGATACAGTACAGCCATGAGGTGGTCTCTCCCATTCCCTAGTCTCTAATCACTTGTTCTTATCAGTGGTTTCCCGTATTGTAGTAACGTTAGCTCATCCCATGATAGGAACACCTCTTATGGGTCTGTGGTAAGAGCATATATATATATATATATATATATATATACAGTATATGTTTGTATGTATAATAACACTAAAAAGCTCCCATGAATCAAGTGTTATAATTCTCATGTATAAATTAACTTTTAAGATCCTCTTACACCGTCTGGAACCTCGCACATTAGTTTGGAATATTACACACCTGCCTGTCGTTGCCTTGACATTCTTTCCAACTTTTTCATACTTGATCACCCCTGTGCTGGGCTAACTTCTTGCCTTCCCACCACACTCACCTGGTTCATACATCACATTTTTACCTTTGTATCTATGTACTGTACCATATGTCTGCTATACAGGTACTTTCTATGATCTACACTGACTCCATACAGTTACTGTACTAGTCCTACTTTTTCTTTCCAACTCAATATAATATAGAATCTATTACAGATCTGACTCTTACAGTGTTTGTTCTAGACACTTGCTTCTTCTGTCCTTTCCTTTATGCACACCTCATTCCTACTTGTGACTCCCACCAATATCCTTCCAGTATGCCCCAGTCAGCCATGTCTGCTGCCTACACTTGTCTCCTACATCAGTTTTTCACTTGCCTTATAACCTCCTCCACATTTATGTTGCACCTGGCTCTTACAAATCTACTCGACACCTGCCCTCCATGCTCCCCCTACACTTATCTTACACCTGTTCCATACTTTTGCTACACTTGGTGCAATACTGCTCAACTTCTGGCTTACACTTGCCCCCAAAACCTGCCCAACACCAGTACTTTACCTGATCCACACTTGCTTAACATTTGCCATGTATACCTTCACACCTGTCCTGTGACCCCTCCTCCCCCAATAAGGAGCCTCACCACAGACCATAAAGGGTAGGAGTAGCAGGGAGGAGGCCATGACTTACCTCATGCATATGTAGCTTATTCTTCCACTTCTACTCCTGCTTCACACCTGTTCCAAACCCCTTCTCCACCATTCCTATAATCTACTGTACACCTGTCCTCAGCTCCTGTTCAACCATGCCTGTTAATTACACATATCCTCAGGCCCTGCTTTATGCCCCCCCCCCATATTTCCTTCATTAGGCATACCCTTCCCTCATTACTGTGCCCCCTGTCATCATCAGTTTCATTATCATCAGTGGGGCATACACTTAGGGTATTTGTTGCACCTATTGATAGGGCCCAGGGGTCCTGCTGTGGAGAGTGTGGTGACTGGGATGGATAAGGCCAGACCTCAGCACCAGAGGTTTGCATCCCCTGGTATACCTAGATGATGTTAGGGTGATCCTGACTCTTTTAATTCTTTTCTCTGAGTCACAGTGTGGCAAAGATTTTACAAGGACATGCTGGTAGACTGTGACCCTAACCTTCTACATCAAGATAGGGTGACTGTCAGTTATGGGAAGGGGTAGAGTAACAGATCCCTGGAAGGTAATAGTACCCTGCTACCCAGGTTGGATGATTAACATCCAGTGAAGGTGAATAGCTTACCTGTATGCTACAAGTCATATATGTTAGTCACCTCACACATGGCACCAGGAGGGAACCATACATGTTGATGAATGGCGAGGTGCTCCCATCTACCCACTGTGTGTCTCACATTTCTCATTTACCTCTGACAGTCCCATTTCACTTTCCCTCATTAGGTTTATCCTCTCCCAACAACCCATATCTCTCCAGTCATCACTTCAGTACCCCTTTCCCCTCCACCAATTCTTTTCTGGAACAAGCCATGTAAGTAATAACTTGCTCCTCCTTGACCCCTCCCTCCCCTTCTCTGCTGATGACCTTTTGCCCCTCTCCTTTAGTTTGTAACCTGGTCTTTGTCTCCTTATCCATTGGTTCACCTTTCCTGCCCTCTTATTTATTTGCCACCTTTCCTGTCTCCTTTCTCATTTGAAGCCCCTTTCCTGTAACCTTATATGTCTGGTTCTCCCTCCTGATCACTTATCCCTTTGGCCCCTCTGTCTGCCCCCGGGTCCCATTATTCCTCATCCCGTTCCCATGAACCTTTGGTCAATTAAATTGTCTATCTATCCTTTTACTTCTTGTTTTAATACAGGTATTTTATTCATGTTGACCATTATTATGTTTTTTGTTAGTTCTTTTTTGTTACTGCTCTGTTTTTGAGTTGTTTGGTTCCTTGCCACTCCTTGGAAGTATAGAGAGTGGATTTGATGATGATATCTGTAATAAAAACACTAATAATTATAATTATGATAATTATAAAAATTATGATCAATGATAATCTTTTATAATTATTTTTGATATCATCATATTATACATTTAGTTTCCCCTTTCATCCTTGATTCTATTAAGTCCCCTCCCTTCCTTATTTGGCAGATATTCCTGTCCCCTTACTCGTTTGGTTCCCCTACCCTTACCTTACCTAGTGGAGCCCATGACATGCAGCAATAATGAGGTGCCAAGACTTTAAAAGGTGTATCCCCCCTTTACCATTATCCCTGTCAGCATTCCACTATACACTGTAGAACCTGCTCTCTCTCTCTCTCTCTCTCTCTCTCTCTCTCTCTCTCTCTCTCTCTCTGTCTGTCTGTTTGTCTGTCTGTCTGTCTGTTTGTCTGTCTGTCTGTCTGTCTGTCTGTGTGTGTGTGTGTGTGTGTGTTGAAAGCTGAAGGAGTAGGATGGAATGAGGCAGTGGTTGCCTTTCACTTATGCATTTTTTGAAGATAAATTATTCTTCAGTTACAGTACTTATACTGATTTCACTTCTTCACTACCTCCCTTCCCTTTCCCCTGCATTTCTCTTGATATGTCTCTCTCTCTTTCTCTCTCCCTTCTCCTTTCGATTTTAGCTGTCCCCCCCCCCCTTATTCCTCCTATCTCTCCTTTCTTTCCCTCCCCTACTCGAAATTTTCTTCCTGTTTCTCATATCTTTTAATTCCTTCATTCTCTTTTCCATTCCCTCTCATTCTCTCTCTCCCTTTCTTACCATTCCCTCCATCTTTGCCTTTTCCTTTTTACCCCTTTCTCTCCCTTCATCCTTCCCTCTCCACCCTTTCCCATTTCTCTTTATCCCCATCCTCTCTCTCCACCCCTCCCTCTCTCCTTTCTCTTTATCCCCATCATCTCTCTCCACCCCTCCCTCTCTCCTTTCTCTTTATCCCCATCCTCTCTCCCCCACTCTTCAACCCAACCCCCTTCCCCCACTGTTGAGACACCATAGCTCTTTATATTCTCTTATCAGATTTCCATGTATATCTCCACTAGCTTTCACCTGCCAACACACATTACACCACAACCTGTCACCTCATTAGTACACACTCAAAGTCTCCTATTTTTTTGTTCTCCCTAATTATCTTCACAAGTGGAGTTTGCAGAAGGAGGGTTGTGTTTTCACTCATGTTTGTTTGTTAGTCAGTTTGATGGTTTGTGAACAGAATATCTCAAATACTTACAGGCAGATTTTGATCAAACTTCACAGGATGATTGGTCATATTGAAACCAAAAAGAGTATAAATTTTGGTGGATCCTAGTCAAAGGTCAAGGGCAAGAATGGTTATAAAATCCTTGTTATTAGTAAGAATGAGGGGCGGGTATGTCCATAGATTTTATTTGTATTTGGTGTTGTGAAGGTATGCTCTCCATCAAGCACCCTTCAAGTTTCTTTCAATTTCCTTTTCGATGTTTTCATTATTTTCACCCCAACTTTCCCTTTTATTTTTTTAAGTGTTGTTAGTGTTCTTTGGCCTTAATCTGTATTTATTGCATGTGTTTGTTTTTGTAATTTTTTTTTTTTTTTTTTTTTTTTTTCTAGCATGTAATAATTATTTGTTTCTACTGGTCCATTTTTTTTTTTTTTTTTTTTTTTTTTTTTAACTGTATTATACTGAACCTGATTGTAATTGTCCGCAGCCTATATGATTGGTTGATCTATGAGACTATGACGTCACTGTTTTGAACTCTTGTAAAGGTAACTAGTGCCTCACAGGTATTTAAGATATTTACTTGTGAAACATGTATTCAACAAGTCTTAGTTATGTAATGTAGCTATATAAATTAAGGTATGATCAGTTGAAAAATTATGAATTGCAATAGTAATGATTAATGCCACTAAATAAATTTAGCATTATATAATATAGATTGTCAATTATTATTTCAGAGTTAACCTTGTGGTGCAAATTGGCGATCTGTGTGTGTTGACTTGGTGTCTTGTGTTGCAGCTTGATGACTTGACCCTCCGAGGGCTCAAATTGAATCACCGTGAGCGACGTTTTATTAAATTTGCCTCAGCAGAGTACCAAGGCCAGCTGTATATGACTCCTCAGGACTTCATTGAATCCGTTACCGACTCTGAGCCACGCCGTGAGTCCTTTTTGACATCTTTACACAATGTTTACCATTCAGGGGTTATTTGAAGATAGTTCACTCATTTTATTCAGACATAAGCTGATAGACAGTTAAGTAAATACAATGATTGGAATACAGTATCATGCATTTAACAATGACAATGTATGTCTGAATATTTGAGTTGTGAAATTGCCGGACCAATTTTGAAAATGGTATTACAGGGTATTACGTATTTCATGTTCTTATTGTTGCATTTCCAAATGCAATATTCATTCAAGCTATGTAATACATTATGAGTTAGGTGTACAGAACAAATACTGTTTTTTTAAAGTGAAGTTATTCTTTAGGTGTTATGAACCTGACATTATTTTCTTTCCTTCCTGGGTATCAGCGAGGATGAAACGTCGAGTGCTTCGAGAGAGAGATTTGGAGCAGTTTATCCAGGAGGTTCCTTTACTCTCCAAAGGCTCACCAGATATGTTCAGGACGATATTTGACCAAGGTGAGACCCAGCATTACTTGGCAGAACATCACACTATTGTATAAGATAACATATGGAGAAACCTGTAATGTCATAATGCAGTGCTTGAGTAAAGTGATGGCCAGGTTAACCTAAACTATCATAGGATTGTGTAATAGAAGCTTTTTATATGAAGAACTTTTCCGGACAGTGTTTCACAATGTTTGACTAAACTGAGGGACAAGAATAACTAGAATATCACAGCATAGCGTGTTAATAAATAAGATAAACACCATATTGAGTGGTATAATTAACATCGATGTTTCATAATATTTGACCAAAGTGAGAGGTAGGGTTACATAGAAAATCATAGCATCAATTAGGATAAAATAAGCATAATTTGATAAGCCTTTTATGACGTTGTTGTTGTTGTTGAAGCTCTCCCGGGGCAGAATGGCCTCCTGCCTCACAGACCCCCGGTACTCTCTGGTTACAGTGAAAAAACAAATTAAAATATATGCCTGGGCTACTGAAGCAAATCCCAGGAAGATGGGACCAGAGCTTACTGGACCAGGGAGTCTGGGGGCCTCTGACCGCTAGGGAGATTGAGGGGAAGGTCTTTGATCCCACACCCAGTGCTGTGGGCCCAAGTTCACGTTACCACAAGAGCTACAAGTGGGGCCGCACCTTCCATGAGACCAGTCCTGAAGGGACCATAAACGGGGAGGGAGCTTAGACTGCTTCATGCAAAGGGATAATGCACCCCCGTGTGCTGGTAGTCCACACAGTAGTAAAAAAAAAAAAAAAAAGAGCATCCGCACCGTTGCAGTACACCTCACATGGATTAAAAATCCATGTTGGCAGATCTTATAAAATCCACTAGAAAGGCACCATATCCTACAACAATATTTATTCTAGCCCTGTGGGGAATGGTTAGTATTCACAGAGAAAAAAGTCAGCCCCCCTTGGCAAATTTATGACATTGTTTTTGCTACTTCCTTTGGCCTATAGAAGCAGAAGTGAAATATTACAAGTAAAGGAGCTCCGTCATTTGTTGATTATATTTTGCAGTGTGTGTGTGCATCCTACCTCATAATGTAATATATCTTTGCACAATATAACAGGACAGTGATGAGGGAAGTGTGAACTAGCACAGTCTGCCTTAATTCCACCTTGTCTATTTAGTCATGTTATTTAGTCTATGCTGAGTGTGAATAACATTAATACAAATGTCTCTCTCTTGGCAGGCATCATATCCTACACCGAGTACTTATTCCTTCTATCTATTCTCACAAGTAAGTAGAAGACAGTCTCTCCTTTACTGGAAATGTATATAAATCTTTGCTTTCTATTAGAGAGAGGTAGCAATGATTGGAACTAAGTGTCTGCTCATGGAGGTTTCAGAATGGTCAAGTTGTTGATGATGGTATGATATTGCAGTTGGTGTGCAGTAATGAGGACAGGTGTGTTTTGGTGATTGATTGAAAAGGAAATGCTAAGTGCATTGCAACAGCTTAGGTCATACTGCTGGTGGAAAAGGAGATTACTATAAAAGGAGGGAGCTTTGAAGGAAGTACAAGGAGAGTTGAGATAGAGCCAAAATAATTGATTTGAGGCTTAAGGGCCATCAAAACCCTATTATCTCTATTTGTGCCGTTGCTCTCAGGTATGTTGTTACACTGTCATTTTGATTGAAAGTGGCTGTGTGGGATGAGACTGATGGTGTGTGTTGTTAGGAGCTGATGGGGCTATAGAGCAGAGGATGGGGTTCAGTGAGGGTGTCTACTGCCTTGGTTGTGGTGAGTTATTACAGTAATGTATTTAGGGTGTCATGAGTTTTGGTAAAATTGAATATGGAAAAGAGATGTATAGTATGTGAAGAGCAGTGAAATAAGAATATGACTGACATTTTGGATTTCACTGAGGTTGTGGTGGAGTTAGAACACAACCTCTACAGCATCAGCTAATTTTTAATTTTGGGAAATCAAATGATAAACAGAACAATGATGATGTGATGCCCTGTGTTGATAAGAATTAAATGCAATCACATGGATATATGATAGAGTGATGTTACTGTAGTGTTAGAATATGTTAGGACTCAGTGGAGTAGGGATAGATTTAGAGTGAATCTAAAATGAACTAAGTCTGATGACTTTATGCAAGATATTTACTCATATATATTTACTATGCAATGACCACTGTTTATTATGACATCTCTATATAATTGCATGGAACCATTGTACTGTGTTGGTCATCATCTGGCCCGCAACTTTTCTTGCACACGGCCCTTAGAGCATTGATGACAATGAGAAGTGAGCTAACTGACTCTGCCCTCACACAGAGCCACAGACGGGCTTCCGCATTGCCTTCAACATGTTCGACACGGACGGTAACCAGCGAGTGGACAAGGAGGAATTTCTGGTGGTAAGTCATAATTAATTTCTCTGTGTCACCCAGTGCTTCACCTCAATGTGTCTGAGTGGACTTATGTAGTTGTTTATTTTTATCATGCTGATGGTTAATCTCCACAGCTGATATCTACAGGTCACATCTGATTGACTGATATAGTTAATCCTAATCCAGATTGGCACACTTTGACAGATTATGGTTAGCCTTCATGGTATTAGATTTGGATATTTACTGTCAGCTAAAGAATATTATATTATTTAATTATGAATGGTGTTTTAAACTGTTATCATGTACTGTCAGAATAATTCCCACATGACAGTCAGGCAGAAATCATCTCATAATTGTATGGTACTGGTAGTACTTAAATGAAAGAAAAAAACAAGTGGATTAAGGGTAAGTTGTAGAAAAGAAATAATTCTCTTGATGATAAGTGTTAGTGAGAAGAAAGGAGAGTGTGTCAGTGTTTATTTCTGGGACAGATTTCTCTCAGTGTGGCAGGTAAAATCCCCTTATGTTAAACTCAGTAAACGTACAGTGGAACATCTAACCGAAGAAGTAAGGAGATACAGAACAGATGGTAAATATTCACAGCTGATATTATTCATTTGTATTAGATTTAGTGAAGTGTTACTCCAAGCCCTTGGATGAATGATGAATAATGATATCAGCTGTGAACACATTAGGGAATGATGATGCATTTCTTCGAGAAGCTTTTTTTTACCACCAGTAAAATTATGTACAGAGGATCTATGGTAATAATGCTGTATAATGAGTGGTGTGATAATCTTGCCTGTTTTATTTGCAAAAAGTGAGGGCACTTTCAACAAGAATGCAGTCATATGGTTAGTATGAAGAAACTAGAAATGGAAGGGTTCAGACTAGGTGACCAGTCCCAGAGAAGCATGATATGCTAGAAGGAAGGTTTTTTTTTATTATTATTCATCCAAGACTCCTTGTCGTATACACATTATTTTGTCTTGTTCTAGCATTAGGGTTTGATCCCTTTCCATATGAATTTTCAGATGATCCATTGGTATGCTGAGACACAGCTGTTGATATAAAGCAGCATTGTTAACATACAGTCAAACCCAGCATACTATATTAAATACTGATTTGTAGAACAGTTTAAGGTATAGGCATCATGAGATAAAACCATGCGACTTGATGTGGGTCACACAACCCTGCTGGCAGCATGAATATCAGCAGGTTGATCTCAAGTGTGATTCTCACCCCCTTAGCCACACATTTGAAACACACTCTTTATGAAACACAGGTGATTGGGGTGATATCCTTAACCAATGCCAGATGACCCAGTGTTATTAGTCTATCTTTATTAATGCTTGGAGTTTGGATGGTATAGAACATTGTGTCATAATTTTAGTCAGTGTATGGTGAGAATTCTATGTAAAATGTATGTAGTTTTACTTTAGGTTGGAGGAATACTTTATATTTTATGATATTGAAGCAATCCCTTTGTTCCCAGTAAAAGCTGACTAGATATATTGACACACAACGTATAGGAGAGTAAAATGTTTGCAGCCCGGGTACTTCTCATGCCTCCATATACTGCCACAAAACAAACCACACGAACTGAGGAATCCATAGCTTTTCATTTATAGCTGATAGTTATTACTACAATATCTATGTCTGTTTCTTTATCTGCCTCTCTATCAATGCATTTGTTTCTGTGTCTCTCTCTAGAGAAAATATGAGTGGAAAAGACACAGGTTTTAGTGAAGGATTACTACTTTTTCATAAAGATAATCATCATTTCCAACTCTTTACCAGCTGTTTGTCTGTACAACTTTCTGTTTATCTGTCTATCAACCAGCTTGTTTATATGCATCTAGTACATATCTTTGAAAGTTTGTTTATTCTCTGGAAATCCTAGGGGATATACCCAGTAATATAGAAGCTAAATAGATGTAATAGAGATACCTTTGTATGAAAAATGTATTGGTGTACTGTATATGAAAGTTGCTAAAGTGGTGTCTTTTGTAGTCAAAATTGGACTAAATATATATTATTGTCAGATAGGTGGTTGGCTGGGAGTGTAAGAAGTGTGCACTTTACCTTTTGATAAGTACATTAATGGATGATAATCACTGGACACTGGAGGGAATCATGGTTTTTGGTACAAGTCGATAGGATACTAGGGATGGTAGTGACAGTCAAGTACCTGGGAACAGTCACAGGGTATTGGAGATAGTAGAGATTCTAAGAGTACAAGTCAATACAGTATATGTTATTTATTGTTTAGCTTCAGACAAATTGACAGGTTTTTTTTCTGCCTCTTTACAAAATTTAGTCCAACGATCATATGGATCTCTTCGAGCATCTTGGTCACCTAAAAAATGATGTGCGGCATCAATGACATCAGTCACAGATATTGTCAATAGTTTTCTGTGTGGTGACAATTGAAGTTGTTGAAAAGTTTTGCTACCTTGGAGATACCATTGGAGCACAAGGAGGAGCTGGTGCTGGTGTGATGGCAAGAGTTAAAAGGGGATGGAGTAAGTTTAGGAAACTTCTGCCATTACTAACCAGCAGAGTGTTACCACTGTTAACCAAGGGCAGAGTCTATCAGGCATGTGTGCGCAGTGTAATGATGTATGGAAGTGAGACTTGGCCCGTAAGGGTCGAGGATATGTGTTGCATGGAGAGAAATGATATGAGAATGATACGATGGATGTGTAATGTAAGCCTTAAATACAGAATTAGATCAGAAGAACTCAGGGGAAGATTAAATCTGGACAGTATTGGGAGATGTGTTCAGAATAGGAGACTACAGTGGTTTGGTCACATTGAGAGAATGGACGAGAATGCTTGGGTTAGTAGATGTAGAGCAATTGATGTAGCAGGTTCAGTAGGTAGAGGAAGGCCAAAGAAAACATGGGGGGAAGTGATACGGTTAGATTTGAGAGAAAGAGGAGTTAGTAAAGAGCTGATCAGAGATAGGTTAGCTTGGAAGGCTATTTCTAAAAACCGTCCATCGCATGCCAGCATGTAAGACGGACGTTAAACCGAATATGATGATGATGATGATGATGATGATGATGACAGTGCCAGGCCTTTCTTGATAAGGGTCATCTTTCAAGCTTTCACAGCCTCATTTAAATTCAGCTGCCTAATTCTTAACTATGCTGTAGGAAGGGGCATCCTCCCTTATTTTAGAAATTTGTCCTAGTGAATCTGTTTAGACCTTGATAATAAAGTAGCAAATGATAGCACTATGGTTGAGTTTGTTAATTTTTTCAACAGTTGTTGATTCGCTATGATTCAATTTTTTGTCTCAAAATATATTATACTACAGTTTAAAATGTTAAATTTTCAATGTAAGTTTTTAAAAAGTTGAACTGTATGTAAGTTAACCTGGAAGCATGTAAGGCCATAAACTTTTCAATATACTGTATATTGTGTACAGTACCATATTCTTTAAGGCTTGTTATATCTGTTTGCTAGTATCTATTACTACCTTACAGGGTAGATAAATATGCAACCTTAAGTACAATAATAAGAATATCGAAGAAGGTGCTTTAAATACAACTCGATGCAGAACATATTGTACCGGTAATAAAGTTAAAGAATTAAGAAATTTACTGATGATCTTTTCCAGATAATGCCAATCTTTGAATCATTTATAGATGACCACCTTAGTTTACAGGTTAATGCTCAAGATGTCTTATTAGATTTTTTGTGCAGTATGATACCTTATCATTTTCCAATCTTCTGTCTTCTTTTCTTTTACTGTTTGAGTGCCAGTGTCTTTTTACAGTTTTGTATGTACTCAGGATGACAATCAAAACAATAGTGGGTATTAATTAAACAATTTTGTCTTGATTCATATTGATATTTGATGACTGTAAGGGACATTATTTACTGTAGCTACAGAAGGTGAGTCAAAACCCAAGCCCCAGGGTTATACAGAAATATCTATCTTATGCATGACGTGTATCTCTTGACTTTATATTCCTTGTTGCTGTATCTATTTTAACTCCTTTGGCCTGGGTTTTCCTGTGATGAGACAGGTTTTCTGGTTCAGTTGAAAATTTTTCTTAAGAGTAAGGTATTTGTTAGCAAATTGTAGGTTATTTGTTCTCCAAACTAGACTATGAAACAGACACTGTGTTCATATATAGTATATACAGTAGGCGTGTTCTGTCGGTACAGTTTGGAAAATTATTAACCTGCAATTTATTGATTACATCACAAGTCCCTTCTGGATGGCAACAGGCTAGAGAGGGATTAGAAGTGAGAAAAGACTCAAACCTTCAATCTTCTGTATCAGATGGGTGAGGATATCTTTTTTCCAGTGTGACACAAAAAAATGGTTCAGCACCTTGACTGAAGTGCTCCCAACAAAAAATTATTATGCACCTTTTATGGCTTAGTTGACTGAGACACTAAATAAAACAAGTAGAGATGAGACAGTAAGAGCCAGTGTGTTCACACATGAATCCATCAGATGCTGGTGTGCAGAATAATTTTTTGGCTGGTGGGTGTACAAACACTTTTTATACTGCTATTTTCCCCTTCCACACTTACCATGCTGTTAGATTTATTCCATGGAGGTAGATGTGAGAGGAAGTGGCTTGGTGTATCTAACTAGTTCCTGTGTGACAGTTAATGGAGATGATCGCTGCTGGGGTGTTCCGGGCATATGCCTCCTGGGTCTCGGACAACACCCAGGGGGACGGTGCTAGCACGGAGGCCAGGAAGAAAGACAGGGCAACCAGGGAGTTCGTAAGTGAGCGGCTGCTCTGCAAAAGTGTGTCCGACCTTCATGTGGGGGTAATATTACGTCATTTGTAGTGGCGTGACGCTCACCGCCGGCCCTCGCTCCATCTTCTTGTTGTCACTGTTGTCTCTCTGGACGTCCTGGATGTGTGTGTGCAGTGTGGCGGAGTTGTTGTCCTCGTGTTTACTACTGTACTCTCACTTCCAGACCAACACTTGCCACCTCCATCACCACCACCTCACCCTACCTCCATCATATGAGTTCCAAGAAAAATTTGCATAGTTTCTGGGACTGATATTTGTTAACATATTGTAAGCAAGAAATGCATTATGAATGTTTATCTGATTCACAACAGGTTTTGAGCAGTTGTTGTAACTCAATAGCCATTGCAAATTTAACAAGCATTCATAGAACACTTTTTGTTTGGAATAAGGTAATAAAGAAATTTATAAATTCATGCAAATTTTCCCCCAGGTACTCCATATGCACCAGCTGCTAAGTAGTGTTGACCTTAGTTAAAGTAATTATGAAATCAGTAATCTGCTAGAGTCAACCATTTTATCAGTATCATTGGTTGTCTCTGCTACATACATACATTATGTACAGTAATGTACTTTTATTCTTTCATTGCAAGCAGCATTTGGTGTAATGTGGTAGGTTGAGGTTGTGTGTGTTTGCTTGCATTGAGCCACAGCAAAATTTGAAGCAGTGTAACAAACAACACTTGTACACCTTAAAGGGGCAAAATATTGTTGGCTAATTGAGGGCTACCGATTCCTTCAGACTGTACTAAAAAACAGGCTACCTCTGTATGTAGCTCTTACTTTGTGGTACACTGTAAAGAATCAGTATCCTTCACTGACCATATTTTATCCTTCTTGTAAATTGTATGCAGTACATTGATGCTCCTGAAAGCATTACCTCACAGTGTGTTAGCAAAGTCACCAGAGCACACTCTGATCTCTCACTTGCAAAACAAAATAGGCTACACAACCTAATAATTTTATATTTTAAATTCCTGCCCTCTGGTGCACACTCTTGCATTTTAAAAGTAAATTCTCTATCAGTCAGGTAATCCAAGAAAAATTCACTACAAACTATACAATTACCCCATTCAACTTATTGGAATACAAACTCACACATGTATACAAACACAAATATACACGCACACTTAAACATACACGCACATGCACACTGTGATGAGACTGACAAGTGCCTGACAGTGTCTTGCTGTGTAGGCTGACATCTGAATATTGGAGGTGCCGGCAAGGCTGCTCCTCACTATTACAGTACTGTAATGTACTCGTGTGTTTATGTTAACTGGCCGCTGCCTCTTTACTCATTCATGCTTCCTTCAGTCCTCTGTCAGTAAGAGTGTGGGGGTAATCAGCTTATATGTACAGTTACCTAAAGTTAACCCTACAGTCCCTGTGCTGTCTTCCATTAAAAGTTGTCAATCTCCTGTATTTATTTTTATGATTGAGTACAGCATTATTTTTTTCCAACACCTTCATTTATAAATAATGGTTACACCAGTACTCTACAGTACTTTTATATTGACACAAATGCCTAAAGGTAGCAAAGGGAGTGAAGGAACTGGAGGCAACTTCACCATCAGCCATATAAGTGATGTCTATTTTTTCAGCTATTTTGCTCATGTTGTGGTATCCAACAACTTCTATAGTCAGGATACCACAATCTGAATGATGCATAAAAAAAGTATGTAACTTATATGGCTGACTGTATATCGTAGGTAAATATGTTGGAGTGTTGTAGACATGATTCGATCTCCTTTTTTGGTGATCATAGATGTATGTGTTGCATAAACCAAGATGATTGTGGTAAAGTTTACTACTGTAAGCTTATTGGCTGAAATTGCCATAGCAATAACAGTAAGTGTTGCAGTTAGCAGCAATTCTTGCATTACCATTGGCTGTAATATTGTGTGTTCATTTTTTATTAGTAAACTAAACATACATGGAAGGGAGCACTTACTTCCATGGTAACTTTATAAATATCTATAGTGTAGTAAACTAATAAATCTATACCTCATGAAATTGACTGGGGGAATACCTCAGTATATAAGTACTGTACTGTATGTCTCTTAAATAAACAGGTGTATTATATGGAGAGCAAGGTAGCCTAATATTATAATGAATAATCTTTAAATACATGCTGTAATGGTCATTGCTGTAAACTCTGCTGTACACGTATTTTGTCTCATGGAATCAGTACAGTAATTTCTTTGTGTAAGGGAAAGATGTGAGGTGGATAATGTGGGGTTTATCTAGCAAATTTTTAATAGTACTTTGTATTGTAATGGAAAAATTATGACAGAATTGAAACTCAACTAACACAGGCTGAGCATTGTTATATGACTGTGGTAGGAAAGTGAGTTATGTCTCCCAGACCTGTTGCAATGCTTGGTTAGTGTATATTAGAGACAATCTCTATCAGTAGTAATTCATAAAAAAAAAAGTATTGATTTGATTTGTAATGGTGTTCAGCCATTGACAGTTCAAGTTCCAGCTCTGTCAGTGATCTCTCTCTTGAATGAACAGAATGGGCAGTGTAGAAATGAGGTGCGATCGAAGGTTAAAACTTGGTTGAACTCCTGCTGGGCAGATGATGGTGCTTTGCCGGCTGGTTCTCTCTCCTGTTTCATCTCCTTAATTTATCTCCTGCTTCAGTATTGCTGTTGAGCTGAGCTTTGCATATTTTTAAGGAGTGTTATTACTCTTTCATTGTGTGATTTCAGTTATTTCATTTTGTAACATGTATAATGGGAGTTATTTTATTTGTTTCTTGCCAGGAATTTAAACGATGAACTATAAATTACCTGCTCTCATAAAACTACTAAAACAGTCTGCACAATGCATAATGTTTTGTTGAACGTTTTACTAATTATGTTTGCTTTGTCATTACAGGAGAAAATGTATACTTTGTATAGATATTTCTCAACTTACATATTACCATTACCATGTAAGCACCAAAGATTGAGTGCTGAAACTATTTTATCATTTTACAATACTTTATGATACAGTATGTAAGGAAACGTGAAGAAAGCAGATAGCCTCAGTTTCTGTTTTATGATGTAGGTTCTGCAGCTGTTTCAAGGCATCAATGACCGTAATGTACGTATTCTGTACAGTAATGTAGTAAAAATTTGTTTCCCTTGTTCATTGCTCACGTACATAATTACGTACTCCCATTGTTTGTTGTTTATACCGGTATATTATTTTTGCTATACAGTACCATACGAATAAACTATAGTAACATAATGCACTGTAGTATTTCCCAAGTGAGATGATATTCTTGGTAATTGCTGGATTACAAGGAAGTTAATATGCCGTATACTGTAGGTAGTTGTTAATTGCCTGTTTTATGTATGCTAAATTTTTATGATCTAATGGCGTATCTTACACCTACGGTACTATTGCAATATAATAAAGCGTAAATTATTGCAACTTTTTCCTTTAGATACAATTAATGCATTTTATAGCGAGTGAGTATGTAAGCAAGAAATACACTTCTCCATAATATTACAGTACTTATTGTTTGTGTAATGTGTTAAATATCAGCCTAACCACATTTTCTGAATATTGTTTTCCACCAGATAGTTTTGGTATCACTTGGAACTCTTTTTTATTCAGTCAGGTTCAATATTGCTCTTTTCCCTTTCAGGAATGCTCTATGAAGGGATGGTTATGGCAGTATCATTATGTTTTTCATCATTTAGCTAGATTTTCCAATTTTTTTGAGGTTGCAGCTCGCTGCAAAGGTGCTATTTCTCCCTTTAATACCGTGATATTGTATCCAACAAATGTATTTACAGAACAAAGGCACCGTTCTAATTATATTGCAGGGGTTGTGAAGATTGCATTTGGTGCAAAAATTTCATGAGGTATTTTTGTACATTGATCTCTCAACTAACAGAGAATGAGACCTGAAAGAGATTAAATTTAGAAGTACTGTAGATGCTAACCTTAATTGTAGCAAGAGATGCAGCTTACAGTGAGTGTACAGTGCCATACGTTTTTTATACTTCAACAGAGAATGAGACATGGTGAAACATACTGTAGAATATAGAGGTAGATGATAACCTAATTATTGTAACAAGAGATTCAACTTAAGGCAGTATCACACAGTCGCTCTTTTCCTGCTACGACATGTCGCGGGAAATGATAGCACATGGCAAAATCTCAAGAAAGACAAGAACAATGACCGACGATGCCACGCGTGCGGCGGGACAACCAAAACAACTCAGTCACATAAGCGAAATCACCAAGGATGGACGCTATTAACTGAGTAATTTTCGCAGTTGGAACATGTGCAATTGCTTTGGAAAAAGAAGAAAGAGGAAAGCTGAAGAGGAGGAGGAGGATGTGGACAGGAAATTGGTTAGCAGGAGGCAGGTGAAAGCAGAATGTAAATAAACTCCAAAATCAAATCAATGTTCCATGCTCATATTTAACAGTTAAATTCAGTGTATATAATATACAAGATCTAAGACTACAATTTCTATATTCAAATAATGATACATAACACCACTTAAATTATAATATGCCACAATAATATATTCAATATAGTATTATTCACTATAGACTTTCAACAACTTTCTCCCTGTCACAGGAAATCTGCGACAGTATTCAATAGTTTCCGTTTACACCTTGTAGCCCGTAATCTCCCATTTCCCGCGACATGTCGTCGAAAGTGGTGTCGCAGGACACGATGTCGCAGGAAAAAGTGCCCGTGTGATACCGGCTTTCACATGAGTGTACAGTGCCATACTACATGCTGTATATTCTAACTAATATAATATAATGTGATGATGAGTGCTAAAGCTATTAACTTGATATTTCATTTTGTATGAGTGTCTTATGAATAATATTTTTTCTTTAATTACAAATATCCTGTTCAGATTACTCAGAGGAGTAGAATAAAATGTGTCATGTAAGAAGTAAAAGACCATATCAGTACTTCACATTTCATTTCTGTGAAATTAAAAGAACAGTATTTTCTTCATGAGGAATCTGATGGCTTTATCTCTGCTCCCAGTCCAATACCACAATTCAAAAGTAGAAAAGTTATTAATCAAATATTTCCCAGTTACATCAACAATTTTTTTCATATTAAAGCACAATTTGCCTCTAATATAGTGGATATTGCTACCAAACTTAGAAATGCAGTAAAATATGAAATACTTAGTGCTTCATGAAATTCCTCATGAAGATAATCTTTAAAATTCACTTTTAATAGAATACACCTGTAGTAATTTGCATTATAATATTATTGATACAATAATGTATGTTCTTAATTGACATGTTTCATATAAATATTTGGCTCATTAAAATTTTCAACATCTTTTCTACTAAGTAAAAGTTATTATAAAAGGTTTCATAGTGCCCAATTGGCTTTAGAAAGTTTTTTTTTTAGAAGTTTATTGTGCTGGTGTGAGAAATAGAGCTGATAAAAATATCATGTTGGTATATGATAATTTAATTTTGTAAAGATCTCTGGAGCAAACTGTGTTGATAAGAAGTTCATTAAGGGAATTGGATATTTTAGGGGGACCGGAGACTATTCTGATTCCCAAATCCTTGCTTCAAAACAAACTACCATAAGTACTCGTATACAGGAGTACTGTAATATGTTTCTTGGCAAAGTTTGGAAGAATCTTTTCTCTCAGCATTGCAATATGGTACCTCCTTATGAGTATATGCCATTCATTACATAGTACAGTATTCAATTATCAGTAATCAACCTGCTTGTTCTATTCTATGTAATTATGCCATAGAAAAGGGCTTCTCTGCTTATCTTTGGTTATGTAAGTTGCATTCTGACATAGCTTTATATTACAGTATTAGGTTAAAGCATTTTTACATCCTTCAGGTAGGATATGGTAAATTTAGGCTGTGTTATATGGATATGAATCATATACTGTATTTTTGTATTAAACAAATGTTATCATAAATAAGCTCCCTCCATCACCTCAACTTCCACTACCCATCATCATCTTGTAGTAAGGGTAAGGGTGATGGAAAATCTTTGTTTATATACAGTACAGTATATTGATGTCATTTGCTGACAACAAGAATACTTTATGTAGGCACATAACACAAAATGAAAAGAACTCTGATGTACAGTACCAATGTGTGAGTGTGTGTGCATGTGTGCTGGAGATAATGAAAGGAACAACACACTGTAGAAGGAACTCTAACACCAGTGATCGTTTTCAGTTGGAGAAGATCTTCAGCACTGCTCGACGAGACCGCCTCAACCGAGCACTGGAGGGGGCAGTAAAGGCTGTTGATGGAGGTAAGAGCTGAAGTACTGTACAGTACTGCCTTCAAGTTTTTTCTATTTAATGTATTCTGAACATAAAGATAGGTTTTGTATATTATATCTGAGTCTGGGTCTTAATCTCCTAATTGTAAAAAAGGCCACATTCTAACACAGACAGTTGTGACTGATCCAAGATGCACTGTAGCAGAAGAGTCTGGTACTGGAAGTAAATAATATTCTTGATTTTTCTGTTCTACATTACACTTGAATAGAGGCTTCAGTAATAATATTAGTAATCTATTAAACTGAGTCAAATTTTTTTTTCCCTTCCATATCTCCACTTAATAGATAATTTTGATTCCAGAAAAGATGGGAGAAAATACTTCAGTACAGTGTAGTACATTGTTTTTGCAGTATTTCACTGTCAGTAGAACTAGGTAATATTTTCAAATTCTTGACACAGATGAATGAATATTCAGAGTGACAGATTGGTAAAGAATAGCACAATTATTATTAAGAAGCTACTGTTTGCAGAAAGTTGACCTCAGTTCAAAATGCAATGTTGAAAACTTTTGAGTGGGATATTAAAAGAAATGTGATATTGAGAAAGGTTATGGATATGATGCAGATAAAGGTGAAACAGATATTATAGATATGAAAGTGAGAAAAATTGCTATACAGGTGATGGTGAGACGAATATGTACATACATGTGTATGTGGTAGAGATACAAAAGATGGTAACATTTGTATGATACAGATGAAGGTGATTTGGAAGAAGTGGTGGAGGATGAGCTGCAGAAGAGGCATGTGGTTGACACGACCCTCCTTCTTCACTTCTTTGGACGCAAGGGGAAGCAGGACCTCAAGTTTGAAGAGTTCAAAATGTAAGTTGATAGTTAAAAGTGACTTCCTAATTTGTTCCTAAAATGTTTAGTATATATACATGTAAGAAGCTACTGCTGAAGTAGCTTACCTCTACAGTATTTCTCACTAAGTCTGTTTCAAAATCTCCCAAACAGGTTTATGGAAAACTTGCAAACTGAGGTCTTGGAGATTGAGTTCAACGAATTTTCCAAGGGTCTACCAGCCATTACTGAGCTGGACTTTGCCAAGATTCTACTGAGATACACCTACCTGCAATCTGACCAGTATGTTCCATCCTTTTTGTTACCTCTTCTTTTACTGGACTCGTTATCAGTTACCAGTGCATTTTTCTTGATTCATATATAACCGTTTCTCTTGAAACACAAATCTCTAGGCACTAGTTCAAGCATATTATTATTGTTTGTTGCATTTCTTTTTACTGAAATTGTTTCCAGTGTGTTTCTCCTAACACTTTCATTCATAGGCAGCCCAATAGTGTGTCATATATTATCTTGGAGAATGGGAATGGTTCTGTGACATTTACATTCATAAAGTATTAGTTTGAGGATACTGTATGATATCCCAACCATTCTGGACAACATAGGTCTTCCCTATATCTGACAAATAATATCACTTGTTTTCTGAAGAAATAAGTACAGTAACTCATTATCTGTTCTTTGACGAGAGTGATGCTGTATGGGAGTGAGACCTGGTTGCCCAAGATAGATAATGTAAAGAGACTGGAATGGACAAAGATGGGGATGACATAGAAGAAGGTGGCATGAAATGGTAGATGATTGCTTATGAATGTGAGGAATGAAAATGAAAGAAGTAAAATTATTAGTGTATGGTAGAACCGAGTGGAAGAAATATACTGTATACATATTAGGAATAGCAAAAGTGATGTAAAGCACCGTTGCTCTAGATACTTGAAGGGAAAATTGAGATTGTTGTTTATTTAAGAGAGGGAACAATTATTGTGAGTGTGGCCCATTCACTGGGCATTTTCTGTTACTCTTTATTTTGATGATGATGATGACAGTTATTATCATATTTTTTTATTACAGTATAATTATTAGTATTAGTATTTTTATTATTACTATAATTACTATTATTAGTATTACAGTTTTGTTATCAGTACTGTAGTCTAGGATTTTGATATGATATAGTTACAGTGTACTGGTATTATTGTTACCACTGTGTCAAGTTCATGTTTGCAAAGATACTGTGATGGTGATGGGAAGATGTTTGATAGTGGAGTTGTTGGAAGGCAAGATTGTTTAAAGTTGTGTCTCTTGTTGTGACACAGGCCGAGCCGACGGATGACCAGGTGATTTACTCTTACTAACAACACTCCACACTCTGCACTCAGTAAACTAAATAAGTACATCATGACCTTGCTAAACCACACCCACCAGTAGCTTCTTATCTCTTGTGTGTAATCAAAGTTAGGGGGAATGTTGATGGATGTGATCGAGGCACAGCGGATGTGGAATTTAATCTTTTTATGTTTATTTCATCCTGTATATTTGAGATGTCTTCTTGTAGTACAGTATCACTGACTGGAAGGTTTTCAGTACAATTTCTTTTATTTTGTATATATATTCCTGTTGAGTTGCTGCAGCTTCCCAGAATTGTGTATTTGCTGAACAGTTTACTGAAAGACATTCACTTCTGAGCATCCCTTTTGAAGTCACTTCCAGAGACATTGTGACTCTTGGGGCCCTGTTTGAAAAAACTCATGAGGTGGGCATTGGCAATGACAAATACAGTTGCTCCATGACTCAAAGTGAAGCTGTCATGCAGGTTTTCCTAACTGCCTAGCCTGTGACTCATGTGGGATATGACCCATACATCCAAAGGTCAGAAAGAGCTGAGCGAGATACAGCTTGAGACTGTGTGACAATCTGATATATGACAATCCCAGAGAAATAATTATACTTAAAGTAGGCTTGCTACTTGCACTATTGCTTCAAGACTCCTTTTACTACACACTACCTGTATGAATTTTTTCTGGAATGGTTGTAGGTTGAGATTTAGCACTGTCTACAGCCAAGTCTTCAGCCTAAGCTTGTATTCTATCTTTTGGGCCTTCGATCAATTGCTGTGCATACATGATTGACTTAATGTACAGTTTCTCACATGCTCAGCTTCTACAGTTGATGCTAGCAGTCTCCTCTTTACTTCATACCTTGCATTTTATAATCAAGGAGTATTGCCTCGTATTTCCAAAGCCCTGAGGAATGAGGGAGGTGCTGAAAAAAGATGCGCTATTGATTCCTCCATGCTATGCCAGGAAACAGAGTACATCAGTTTATTCAATCGGTGGGGTGTTCCAGTTCATCAAAAACATTTAACTTTAGTCTTGTGATTCATAAAGTGATACATATTGCTAATAGGTTGTATATAAGAATGCATGGTTTAGATACTGACTCCAAGCATTTTTAAGGAGCTATCATTCTGATCATGTGTTGTCTTTTAGGCCAGGGTTAATCAATTACTTTCCTTGAAGGTCCGGTCACACTACCTGAAGGACACATTTTAATTTTACTGAGGGCAATAAAGCATTTTAAAAGCTTGTTTGTTCAGTGTACTTCGTGATGCATACATCAGTTGTACTATACTGTAATGAAATGGAATTAAACAAGTTTGAAAATTAACCCCAGCCAAGTTCTGAACAAAATCAAAATACAGTAATCATTAACTTATAAATAAAAAACACTTGTGTCATTAATGTAATCAATATTTAAGCATTGGTATGTAATACTGTACATGTATTAAAGTATTACTGCTGTAGCAATATAGTATTTAAATAAATAACTATGATGTTCTGATTATTTGAGCTCTACTTTCCAAGAAGCTCATCCTAAAACATATTCGTCTTTTATGAGAGTGAGAAACTGTACAAAGAGAGAAGTAGCTGGGATCAATATTTGAGCTCTTTTCAGTCTGGATTCTGACCATGGTCCACCATTACTGTTTAAGGCCCTGAATACATTACTTGTAATTCTACCTTGCATTACTTTGTTAAGTAATGACACTAGTATTCATCAGTCACAGTCACCCCATAAAGCCTCAACTCACAGTAAGAGTGTGAGAATAAATATCAGGGTAAACCAAGTGAAAGATTACCACCTGTACTTACTGAAATATTTAGTGTGAGTACATTGGTGTCTGACAAGTGCCACATTCACCACCCACCAACCAGCCTTAGCCACACCCAGGCTTAGGCAGTATACATAGTACTGTATTGTACACTCATCTTCTTTCAGTACTTTGATTTAGGCACACCAAGGCATCATGCATTACAGAACAGGTATCACCTTTCATAGAGTCTTTATTTTAATTTAGTACAGTACTGTTTGTAATTTTATTTTATTATATTTAGTTTGTTCTCCTTTGTTTTTTGACACTAAGTACAAATGGCTGTGATATGATTGCCAGACTAGCCACCCACAGAACAGTATATTAGTCAGTCACTTTGCATATAATTATAGTAGATGAATATGTAGCTGTTTGTTTTGCCTCTATTCTAATTAGTGATTGGAGTTTCTTCATTAGATGAGTATTTATCCATGGCTGATTTCAAGTTTTAGCATTTGATTGGCTAATGCATGACTCATAACCCATGGGTGGCAGTCTCCATCCAATATTGGGCACCATTTTCAGTATCAGCTGTGGATAATTACCATCAGCCAAAGAAAACCTTACTTTAGCGAGGATAGAAATGCTGTATGATAACAGACTCACAGCTGTCCCAGTAAAACACAGCTTTACATAGTTACCATTTTTAGTCTTCCTAAAGACTATACAGTATCCGTCTTATCTCACTAGAGGTATTTTTTAGAAAAATAATTTAAACAGAACACTATACAGGTATTGTATTTCTGTAGGTTTCCAAGTTCACAGTATTGTGCTATGTGCTGTAAATATTTGTTTTTGTTGTGCGTGTTATAAACATGAAATTAATTGTTCCCTTTTAGATAAGAGTAAGGAAGGTTAAAATTTTGACTGGAAATTAGAGGCTACTAACTCTTAACAAACTATGTGAGGAAGCAGACCACCTAGAGTGTTAGACTGAGGTAGTGTTTCTTGTAACAGTATGGAGGATAGAGGAATCAGTGGTCCATTTCACAGGTAACATCACAGACCCCCAAAGAAGCTTGCACTGAAGAACATAAAGATAATCTGTTTCATTGTGAACCACAGGCCACTGCAACATAAAAAAATATAATACCAGCACAATTTATTCCTTTTTACACTTATGTGAGGAAAGATCAAATGAAGCCATCTACTTTTAGGTTGTGCATTTCTTGGTACAGTTTGGAGAAATCAGTGCCTTCCATTATGATAACAGCATCAATGACCCTTATATTGGTCTCTAGCCAAGGATTTTTTAGATGGGGTTGGTAACTATACAGTTAACCTCACATTTCAATAGTAGGAAGGTGTAAAAGCCATTTTGCCTGCCTGGTGGTTGATACACCATTCAAATACTGTACTGTATTACCTATTCCTGTTAAGGTTATCCTACAGTATATATACAAAGACTACCAGTACTGTATGTAGCTGAATGTTGACAGGAAGCACTTCAGCTATGCAATGTATTCAGAGTAATATATTCTCCTTGATATCTATTACTATTAACTCCCTTCTGTTATACTATAATTTCAGTCACTGTTTGCTCAACCCTGTTAATGTTACTTTAATACTCTCACAGGAACTGTATATTCTCTAACTGCTACTGTATTTTCACATTATTATATTTGTTATTTCACACTTACTCTCATCCCATTTCTGTTTTTCCAATCACTCTTTCTGTTTCTAATATCATACTCTTTGTTCTTACTATAACCTCATTTGCAGTTTCTCTTATCTTCCACTGTTGCTATCATTTCACAGTGTTACAGTAATCTCATACTGTCATATTAATTTTACTTTGTACTGTATTCTATTGGTACTGTATTTGCAAAGTGGATGTTCCCCAAGTTGTGTTATAGAGTATCAGCTGGAAAATAATGCCCCTCCTCAATATTATAGTGTATTATTTGACCATAGATTTGCTTAGAGTTGGGAGCATCATTACTGTTTAGATACAGAGAGTACTGTAAGCTGTTCTATCTTATGTAAGGTATTTACTGAATTGTAGTTTGTGTTTTAGACAGTGTGTAACTAGATTTCCAAGTGTAGAGTATTATTAGTTTTTAGTTCATGTTAGAAATTAAGGAGACAGTAATTAAAAGTATAAGACATGTTACTTAAGGGAAAAAATTGAATAATACAATATTGTATTGATTTGTGCAATTCTTGTGCTTGTTTAATAACAGAATCATAAGTTACATTCTGAAGCAGAATTCTTCATGTATACAGTAAATATAATAATTTATTTCATATAAAACTGAATATAAGTCAACTTATCCATCTGTAGGTTCTTGATAATTGCAGAACTTTACCACAAGTAAAGAGACAGTAGATTATATCATAAATAATAACCTATTAAGATAATGTGAGCATCAATGGTTATAGTGAGATTTTTGAGTGCTGGCAAGTAACCTCCACATTTTTAACACACATGTATACTGGACACTGTTTGTTTAATCAGCATTTTAGCTCAAGGAGATAGATTGAATACAATGGTTGGAACTAAGCATGACACATACAAGTCTCACAAATTCACTTATTGCATTGCATCAAGACATCACTCAAGTTGCATTCAGTGTACACAATTTCTGGTTGTGTCATAGATATGACCAGACTCTCAACACACCAAATAAGAATTCCAAAAATTTCCTAAATAAATATTTGAGGCAAGACTGGATCTGAGTTTACAGTATGTGAGTACTGATACCAACTTATTTTCTACAGCCCATAGTGCAAATTTCCAATGTTGGTGATCATTTTCATGCACTCAAGCTATTTTTATGAGTTTATATGTTCCAGAAAGGTATCACAAGCATCAGAAATATTAGAAATCAGTGTAAAATGCTAACTAAATAGGCCACCACTTGTGTGGGTACGTCTGTGTCCAGGTATGAGATGTACCTGGAGAGGCTTCTGGACCGCATTCCCGAGGGCCGAGGCATCACCTTCAACGAGTTCAAATCCTTCTGCCAGTTCCTCAACACCCTGGATGATTTTGCCATTGCCATGCGTATGTACACCCTCGCTGACCAGCCAATCTCCCAGGGTATGTTTCTATGCAGGAAGTTTGAAAAAAAAAAAAAAAAAAATACTGTACTGTAAAAGAAAGCAGAAAACAATAGCAAGTTACCTAACTCTTTAGAGCCGTGATTCTTGGAGGTATCTTTCTTGTAATACAGTACAGTACTTGCATAGGTCCCAAGTCAGTCATTTTCCAATCTGCAACTATCCCTTGTTTCCTCATTTTAGTCTCAAAGATTTCTATCCCTCCTTTCTTTCTGTTTAAATTATTTTTCAATTGCTCTGACTCACTCCCTGAACTCCCCCTTAGTGGGTGGCCACAGCATAAAAGTCTCTAATCCTTGTTCCAACACTCCCACCTCCCTCAATTAAACCTTCTCCTTCCCCTCATGTTATTCTGCCTCACATACTGTACTCTTCTATCCTGTTCACCTATCTGACAGGTGATTTTCTCACATCTTTCTCTTTTGTCTCACTCCCATATAGCTTCTTTGTAAACTCCACTTCTTGCATTCTCACCATGTGTTCAGATCACCTCATTGTATTATGTTTCACCCTCTCAGTCACCCCACACTCAGTGCTAATTGCCTTCACACCCAACCCATATCTCTCATATGTATTCTCATTGAATCCCCCGTCCTACCTCATCAAGCTACATACTCCTCATAAGTACAGTAGGTCATTTCTACCTCACCCATTTTAGATTGTGGCACCATAATACATGTTCAGGTCTCTAATGCACATGTTAGTGTTGGCATGACATCTGTATACTGTTTGTCAATCTCATTTTCATATGCTCACACTTCAACTTTCTATCCTTCATGATTCTTTCCAATAATTTCATGACCAGTCTGTCTTGCACTGCTTGCTCTCTGATCTCCCCTTCTATGCTCTCATACTTACATATTTCTATTACCAGATACTGTATATAAAATCCTCCTTTTAGTCTCTCTCTCCAAATATATATGGCCCTGGTGTTCTGTTACCTGTACTGTACTGGTATTATATTTCATTTCATTTTTTCAGTCAATCAGTATTACATTGCTTTTCCTTAATGTTGTCTGTCATTATTACCAAACCACGGCAGTAGTATGGTATTTTGTTATTTTACATAATTGCTTTTTCAGAGGAATTCCATCGTGCAGTCAAGATCTGTACTGGGGCAGAACTGAGCCCACACATTGTCGACACGGTGTTCAAGATCTTTGATGATGATGGAGATGGCCAACTCAGCTATAAGGAGTTCATTGCCATCATGAGAGACCGACTACACAGAGGCTTTAAGGTACAATATATGACAGTTGAGTGTATAGTCACAGACAGGTGTTAAGTCCCAGTCATTGGCTATATACTCTGCTGATTAATATATAGTGTAATCTTCTCTAAAAACTGATGATGGAGGACGAACAGTCTCTTGCTTCCCTACTAAAGTTTAGCCAAGGTTACTGTTGTGAAATTTCAACCAACACAATGAATTGAGCTGGTAATAAAGCAGTGTGATTTGAATTGCCAATCAGTGAGGGCACCAATTATTGACCACTCTCTACTGTGACTGTTCCAGAATTTTTTTTTTTTTATTAAAACAACAGTTTTCATCTTACTCTACAGTTTATATACACTCATGCAATTAATTGTGCCCACAAATATTTACAATAGAATTACTGTACAGTAGTTACAAATTACTAAAGAGTAGAAGGGAAGACAAATTTTGTGTCTGTAATTATACAGAACCATACTGGTGGCATTGTGTGGCTAAATGCTGTACAGTCATAAAAATATTCATGGGCTTGGACATAATGCTGATCAGTATAATAGTTTTATTTGTGGACCCATCATGTTAGTTATCATTATGATCTTGCCCATGACTGTTCTTGCATACTGTACTACCCTAATACGGATGGCGTTGTAGATGGCATTAGCATGAACCCTTGCTTTACAAGAATTGGTCATGATGCATGGGCTGAATTTTGGGTTGCCATTTAACAGCAGAGTCATACAGTATTATAAAGGTGGAATTCTAACTTGTGATTTTACAAACAGAACTTATATTTCATTGTGGTATAGAATTGTGCTGTCACTATTCATTATTTCTGTGTAATATATTACCAGACCAGGTTGTGATTTTATATAGTCATTGGATTGTTTTCATCATAGAGTTATGCTTTACTTTCCATTATACAGTATAATTATATATTATAATACAGGGTATGTGTCCTGTATTACCAATCTTGGATAACTTGAAGAGCTCAATAATCCCCTCCTGATATTGTATGTCTCTGCTTAAATACAGCTTTAATTATAATATTGTAAAGCATACAGTACTTTATTATTTGTATATACATTAATCATGTATTATTAATTCAGTACTATATTGAGTTAGGATTTGTTTGTCAGCTTCACCTATAGTCTCCTCACTAATGTCATTATTACAGTACCTTAAATTCGATATTGTTGGTTTGAAGATTTCTCTTTTATTTCTTATTTTTCCCTGTATTAAAATAAGCTAATGTCCAGTAATGCACTGTCAGTTATGTTGCACTTATACAGATACAGTACCTTTGATGGGTCATTATTGCAACAAGAAAGAGAGAATTAAAAAAAATAATAAGCAGCAGTTGAGCTTGGGCCACAGTGTATTACTGTACAATAATTACAAAAGTGATACAGTATTTTTAGCCATATTCATCTGCTGTATGCAATATCGTAAATTACTGTAATATGAAGATTTTGTTTAAAATGTTCAAAATATCAAAGTGTCATGCTCAACACAAATTGTATATAACTTAAATAGAGATGTTATCATTGCAAATTCACTACCAATATAAGTAATTGAGTTATTGCTATGACATCTGTGCATCTTAACTGTTGGTATAACCATTTCATATAATTTGGCATTATTTAAGAAATTTTTATTTGTTTTTGTGTGTGTATTTCTAACTGCATTATTATTGGAGATGGCAGCTTTGTCTGTAAGCCATATCTGAGCATGGTGCCGTGTGCTTCCCACAGCATACCTCAAGGAGCGAGGGCTGGGAAGCCTTCAAGCAGTGTGTCAAGAGTGAAATGAAGGCAGTGGTGTGAGGCAAAAAGCAAACACTCCCACCAGGATCACCACCAGCTTCTCAGGTGCTGCCTTGTAATCTCCTCAATTGTAATTAAATGTCCCCTGCTTTTGGTCAGAGTTACTCTCTGTTAGCTCTTCAACTATTATCTGTTTAGGAAGCCTAGTTTTTGGCACAGTTTGGAGGAATAGTTAGCTCCCAATTTGCCAACAGCATCATACTCCATTTCAGTTCATTTGTCCTTCACTACACTCGTCATCACAGGTGCAGCTCTCACCACCACCACCAAGAAAAGTGGTAAAATTTCTTCATTATTGGTATGATATTTAATCTTCATGGATCCCTCCACCCATTGAAGAAAGGAAAATTTGGGTCTAAATGATAATGAAAGTAAAATCTTGTCTTCTTAGGGATAAATCTGATGCTGTATCTTTTAGTCCACTTTCCACTCATACTCCCATCTCATCTCACCATTCTCATCCCCCCTAACTTCTCATATTCCCCAGTCCTTTTCCCCACTCCCAAGCATCTCTTTCCACTCCCATACTCCACAACTCCCCAAAGGAGCCATCTTATGTGTTCCTATCATTGGTTAGGCTTTTACTATATTTTAAATATAGGTTTATTTAATTTTTGTGTAGGTTAGGTTAGAATAGTTTTAAATTTTAGCTCATGTATGCCATATCTTCCAGAGCCAGCAGCCGAGAGAGGGATGGGTTGGGTTCAAGGCATGTGTCAAGGCAGCCATGAATGAGAATCAGCCACAACAGCCCTCCGTCACCTAGATCATCACTTCTCACCCATCACCACCTGTTTCACATCCTGTTCTCCTGCTTGTGTGTGCTATAGTCTGTTATTGTCCAAGGGAAACCAATCAAGAGATACCTGCAGGCTCCTAATAATCCAATGATGTAGTTTTGGCTGTCCCAGAGGTCTCTAATTTTGGCTACCGTTTAATGTGGTGTCATTCCTCAGCTAAGTATTTATCCGGCCCTCATTGTCCACACTAAATGAAGTCAACCAAAGGTTACCAGAATGTAGGAATCCTTTTTTATTGACACCATTTTTCCCCTGTATTTGCCAGAAGAAGCAGTTGAGAACATCTACACTAAATATACCCCTGCACCAAAGTTCAACCCTTGAACAGTTAATCAGAAACATTGAACAAGGTTGCCAACTTGTCAGAAAGTGTAAATCTTTTTCAGCTAATAGAATCAAATTTGTTGATATGCTGTCAGAGTGGGCTGAGAAACTGGCTAGTTTATGTGCTAATACTGTGTCTTGGTACAGTAGTGCTAGGGTTTGGCTTGTTAATAAGGTCCTCATGTTTACATCAAGTGTTGTTGATAGGAAATTGGTTCATTGGTTTCATCATAATTAATGCTCACTATTACATAATATTATACTGTCCATATATACATTATGTAAAATTATAGTGGTTTGAACTATCTACCAGTGATTTCTTATACAGTTTCATAATTAAAATCGTGGCGAAGATAACAAATATTAAATAATATGCATGGCATGAGTTCACTAGTGCATGTTTGGTAGGGAGCCCAACATAATGCTTATTTCTAGTAAGAGTACAGTCTGTGAACCCATCCATAATGGTAGCTTAACTGTCATAGGGTATCCTTAAGCTGCCATAAAAGTGATAGTCTGAACACTAAAAAAGGTTGATAATGAAAACACTAGTCCTGAGCATGCTTCAGGTTGAGCTTGTGTTTATCTCAGTGTGAGGTGCATTACTTGTGCAATATTGTGTGCATATACTACACAAATACAGAAGCACAGTAGTAAGGCTTGAGGTGAAATACTTCCTGCCAATTATACTAAGTTATTGGATATTATTAAAAATAAGAAAGGAGTAGACTGTGTTGAACATAAGTCTCTACTGCAATGCAGATATTATCTTACCTTTCAATGGCTCAAGTTAGAAACACTGATTGCATCACATTTACCTTTTTCCTCTCCTTATCCTTGGTTTTATTGATTGCTTTTTTTCCATTCCTTCCATTCAGTATGTGGATATAGATAAGCGTTTGTATTTTTATTTCATTGCTCAGCTCGATTAAGATGTTGTTGGTATGTTGGAGGCCACTGCTTCCTCTAAAATTATTGAAGAAACAGACTTCCCAAGCCTCCAATTTGCCCACCACATTGGAAGTACCAATAACAACATGATTCTCATAATTCTTGATTTTCATAATTTTGTAGCCATAACTCATTGAATGGGTGTGATTTATCTATTGTGTCTGCTTGTGTTGGAAGAATCAGAATGGGGAAGAATCTCGAAAAGAAAAATAATAAAACTAATTTGACTTCTCAAAATATTCACCCAACTAATCTCCTTCACAAGCATGAGTGTATAATAAATCCTCTATTGTTTTTCTCATTACACTGCTTGCCCAATTAATCTCTCTCACACCCTATCAGGGATGTGTTTTTGCCCCTTAGTCTTATGCAAACAGTTACACAATGACATTTTCCCTCAAATATTATACAAACACTTTGCCTTAACACTCTGATTAAACAATGTTTTTTCTCTTTCTAATCATCATTTTACTCATGGGCTTTTCCTTTGAGCCTAAAAAGCGGGGGATTTGATTTGGTTGAACTGAAGGGCTACTGATTCCTCCAAACTATGCCAGGAAACAGACTAGTATTGTACGCCATTATACAAGTAGGGGATTAGGGGATCTGTTTTGTTGCATTTGATTGGAGGAGTTGGTAGCCTTCGACTTAACTAAAAATATATGACCCACTTAAAACCATAATCATAAGAAATCATTGTTGAGTACTGTAGGCTACCACTGTTTGTTAAAGCATGAATGGTGGGGCAGGACTGTTGTTAAATTACTGTATTTATATTGATAAACTGTTGTTGAATTTATTAACATTTAAAGTAATTTATGTGGAGTTGCAATCCATATTTTCTCACCCAAGCAAAGCTGATAAAGTGGATGAATGCAAGATATTTATCATGTTAGATTATTTTACTGTGTTGTTGACAAACTGATGATCCTCAAGGTCTCCAGCTTCTTATTTTTATTCGGATTTATTATAAAAAGGATCGTATACCATTTCATCTCTCCTGGGTG
Source organism: Petrolisthes cinctipes (assembly GCA_033782935.1). Classification (NCBI taxonomy): domain Eukaryota; kingdom Metazoa; phylum Arthropoda; class Malacostraca; order Decapoda; family Porcellanidae; genus Petrolisthes; species Petrolisthes cinctipes. The sequence goes on from JAWQEG010006218.1 coordinate 46,458, forward strand.
GACTTGAATCTATTGTCTGCAACTGTGCAAAAATTTATATGTATGGTGCTACATAGGAATACCAAGTTGAGGCATTTAAAGCCTCTACCAATATACAGTTTGCTCTAACAGTGTCCCTATTGATTGCTCTTTGCTAATTATAATACAGTAATTGAATTAGGTTATCGTGAAGTTAATATTTGGCACTTCACATCTGCCATTTGGAAAGCAATTTTTAATTGGCAAAGCCAATACTCGGTAGTTTTTCCTTCCATTAATTTATCATCGCACCATTTTACTAGTTCAGTGAAGTATTATACTATATATTGTTACTTTGCAGTCCAGTTATTTGTCATGATATACAGTATTACTATAAAAATCAGGACCTGTTAACTCCAGTAATCATAGCCAGATGTGAGGTGCATAATGTGCTACCAGATGGCTGTCATGACATTGTCTGTTTTTCTTTAGCTGACTGTAAATGTCCACAATCAATCAAAAGCTTCTAAAGAGATACAGTGAACATAATACAAGCTCTTCCTAGATCTCTCCCTAAGTAAAGGTTAGACATTATAGTGTCAGCTGTGGATGATGTATGTCAGATAAAGAAAAAATAGACTGCTATATAAAGATTACTTTAGTTTGTCCTCTAGTTTATGCATAGTTGAAGTATTCATGTACATGTATCTTTGAGAGATAAAAAGTAATTTACAATGTTATTTTGTTTTCATATATTTAATTACAAAGTTATACCGAGTACTGTATAGTGCCAAAGCTTTGAGACTTACAGTACTTAGTATAAGTAAGGCATGTGGCACACAAATTTTGTCCATAATAGTACCTATCACCCTCTTACAATATTGTACTGTATATAGAAATCACAAAGCAAAAGACTGTTGGTCTCAATTTTGACACATGACATGATCAAAGCTCTTCTTTTTCTGCTCATTTTTCCGATCAGTATATGTGCCCTTAATTTATGTTTGCTCAGAAGCCTACAAGAATCATTATTGTGGAATTACTGAGTGACTACCTTTATCACTCATATCTGCAAGAGAGTAAATTTTATTGAAATGTAATGATATGGTATTGGTCCATAGATAACTTACAGTGTACCCATTGCTGAGCATAGAATTGTGTACTGCCTCAGCTCTTGACAAACCTTTTGTGTACCCATCATGAATATATCAGTATACGGTACAGTACCATATTATCAATTGATACAATGTTTAAGCACTAGAAAAAATGGAGTGATTTGTTTCCCAGAGAACTTTCAAAAGTTGGTATTCCTGCTCACCACACTAATCAAAGCATTGATCATACTGACTCCATGCCTAATGATGTTGTACTTTATAATAATATGATGCCTGTTATTGGTAGAGTAGGTTTTAGTTTTACAACCTACGTATAATGATTTCATCTGTATAGAGCCCTGTATCCATATAAACCATTAAGAAATGGTAGAGTAATTATTACATTTGATTAATCTTCAGTGCTACTGCATGTTTATTGCATCATTTCATAGTTAAAACTTATGCATCCCTCTTCAATTAATTGGTATTCCAACTATAAAGTGAGTCTTTCTTAATCATTGTAGACTTTGAAAAAATAATTATGTACTGTAAATTGTTAGGGAATATTGTTATCATAGCCTACACTACTAAAGTACATTAGCCCCTGCAAGCCAACTTGGTGTAGCCTTGTACAAATAGTAAGTAATTGCTCACTCTTTAGACCTTCTCCACTCTGTAAAGGTGATGGTGATCACTGTGTATATCCTGGTGGCTTCACTTCTATGGGAACTATTTATTGTTGTCTGGCCTCGCTAACCAAGATGTATATCTTGTATCATTGTACCATGAATTCTAACTTGCATTCAAAGTATTCAGATGTGATTCAGCTCATAGATGGAAATATCCAATCTCATTGGAAGATGATTGACTGTGCTTAGTGGTCCTCATAGCAGTGGATCCAACCATATTTCAACCTGCATTTGGTATATAGCATTGCCTTCATCATGAAATAAAAACTGTATAATATTGTCAAATATAGAAATGGAATGGTGACTATTATATCCCATTCATCCTTATCTGTTCAGTTTAACTTGTTAGTGTCATTTACAGTTTTCAAGCTTTTTAGTACAGCAATAACTATTACCGTGATACCATATAATATAGTAGCATAAAAAATTTTCAGTTTTGAAGAAAGCATTGTTTAAGTGAAAGAGATAGGAAAAGTTCAAAACTTTTAGATTAATTAATTGTCTTGTTTGATATTTGAATTATGTTGGCAGCAATAATGATCTGGCCTTCAACATTGTAGCCTTATTATCAGCTTCTCTTTTATTTAGGACTGAATACATCTGTGTCCAGTTTGTCTACCTCATGAAAAGAAATTACTAACAAGACGTTAATTGATTCCAATGCTAACTTCAATATTGTATCAACTTTAGACTCAAGAGTTGATGCTACTCTACAGTGCTTTTCTTAACTGGAGTTATGCCTTTGTTACTTTGAAAAATGTATGAGAAGCGATAGATATAAAAAAAAAAAAAAAAATTGTCTTGGTTTGAAAGGCCTTGTACACGCCAACATGTGTCAGCCTTATTCACCTAATGGCGACTCTCCACAGTTGACAAGTTCAAATACATGTACTGTACTGTGTGAAGGTTGAAAGCACTGAAGAACACCAATGATGAGAATGTTTACAGCTGCAAAGTCAAATGGGTCACCTATGTACAGTATTAATTTGTTGCTAGATTGTAAGACCAAATTTATATATAATGTGTTTCACAGTAGAAAAGATTCATATCAGAATATTGTAGGAGAAACACGTTTTGTATTTGATGGATTTATTATCAGTAGAATGATTAATGTTTTTGTATCTTGCTAGGATTGTTACAATACAGTATATAGTTGGTGGGTGTCCAGGACTGCTGTTACCAGTTTGAGAAGTATCAGCAAAAGTTTCTAGTCAGGCAGAGGTGGCTTTAAGCCCCTCTTTTCTTTCCATTTGTTTATCTTTCAGGTTTATTTAATGGCTGTTAAATTTATTGACTTACCTAAAACATACTACTTCTAGCTGCCTCTTGTTTATAAAGATTGTGTTATATATCTAGCCAATTATGGTACCCAGTAGGATTAAGCTATACTGGGAATGGAGGTAACAGGGAAGTCAGTGAATAAAGAGACTTACAATGACTTTGAGGTGTGATTCTCATAATATTCGTTAAGGAATTTTAAGTTCTATGCCAGTGTCTTTAAGCAGAATTAGTTCAAGGATGCCACTGATTCCGTAATAAGAACTCTGTGCCCACATCCTCTTCACAGGGAGATGCTTCCAATATAGAATACAATTTTTGTTTGGATAAGACCTTAATCTATTAGACACAGTTTGAACCGTTCACCACTGCTGCACAGGGGGTAGACCCGGTAGAGGGAGAGGGAAATGTGGTTAAGGGGATAATAATATACTTTTGTTATATTGGAGTGTCTTGATTCCTCCAAAATATGTTGGGAAACAGGACCAATGAATAGATATAATGGTATCCTGTTGCTTGGAAGAGTTTGGAGGAATCGGTTCCTACAGATGTAACACAAACAACACTCCACTATGTATCCCATTCATGAGTGATGAAAAATTACCCCCCATCAGCATGAGCCCTCAGAAAGAAATCAGAGGGAGTGCAGACTAAATCATCACACAATATCATGGAAAAGCTGAGTATAGAGGAGGATATTAACTGGAGTCCCCTGGTCATTTATACCCTGTCAGTACCATGTCAATTACCTCCAGTCGGAGACACTTTCAATGTGTGGGTAAAGGAGAGAAGAAATAGGCAGCAACTAATAAGAGACCTAACATTTGAAGGGGTGCGAGACCCCTTAAATGGCCTTGGTTAGATCTGAAGGGGTGCCAGAACCCCATAAGTACTGTCCATATCACTGCAGACAATACTACTTCAGGGTCCAAATTGAAGAGCAATTGCTTAAACCAATTACTGGGAAAATAATTTATGATGCTGTGAATCCTTGAACTGTTCTGACTATTTCTCATGCAACACATAAGTCTCCTAATTAACTGTGCTTACACTACATATTCATTATTACTAGAGTATGTGTGAGAATGGCACTAAATTTTATTGTGCGACTAGCGATATACAGTATTATGTCATGGTCCTATTTCTCGGATAAGTTTATTATTTCATTCTGAGGAAATCTATACTATCTTCGTTGGTGATCATCACTGACATAATAGTGACATTGGAGTGGTTCCCTATACTATACACTCTTTCTCAGTACTGTAGTCTCCAACAACAACAAAGTGGTGCTCTTTGGTAATACAACCAAAAAGTATAGAGTCCTTCTTAATCTTTTTGGTACGGTCGAGTTGATTTATCATGGAGTGGTAATTCACAAAGACGTGAAGAGCAGCATGCTGAGAAAAACCCACTTTCTTTAGACAGAAAGTATTTATTCTGGACGTTTCGGAGGCTACTGCCTCCCCATCAGCAGCAGTAGCTGCCTGCAGTACAGACTACAGATTCAATCATTCAATAACTCTGTACTGCTGAAGAGGGAGGCAGTTGCCTCCAAAACGTCCAGAATAAATATTTTCTATCTAAAAAAAAGGTGGGTTTTCTCAGCTTGATTTATCATGTTTTCTACAGTGTTCGGTGTCATAACTCCACTTAGGGCTGCCTGGGGATTGTCCTAAATCCAAGCGGCAAGCGCCCTAACTGAGGTCTGAGGTGACGGTCTGACCGTCTGAGGACAAGATGGCTGCCAAAGGTTTCGAGCACAGACTCTGGGTTTCGAGTAATACGAGTATGCTGTCGACTGTCGTAAGTGTTTTGAGTATACCGTCATAAACGCACTGGGGATGTTAGGGCTCTCTAGCCGAGATGGGATGTCCTAATAAGTTGTTTTGAGTGTCCGGATAATGATGGATGTGATGTTGAGGAGTGGGAACATTGTATTAACAAGTGGGTTGGAGTTACCAGGATATCTTGGTATTTATTGAAAGAATTACCGTTTTGTAGGTTAGGTTCCAGTATTTTGCCCCGGTCATTTCCTGTACTTTACCACGGTTATTTCCCTGTAGTTTGCCCAGGTTAGGTCCCGGTAGTCTGATGCGGTCTAGGTTAGGTTAGGTAAGGTCAGGCTAATTTCAAAATGCCCCATTTGCGGCGGAAATGCCATTGAAGAAAATAGTCTTAGAATAGTCTAAATAAAGGGTTTTGAAGATAGAAAAACCGTACGCAATAATTGTAATTCTTTCAATATTTATCGATTTCCTAATGCCTGCATGTGTTGATGAAACAATGTTATGGCACATTATTTTACAGCATATGCACTAGAATTCGATTTTTGGATAGCAAAGGGTTGTAAGCGTCGGCAATTGATACTGCTACCCCCTTTTTTATGTCTTAAAGGGTTTTAGGTATTTACTGAAAGAATGACCGTTTTGTAGCTGTGTTGCCAGATCCGGCTGGGTCCCAGTATTTTGTCCCGGTCATTTCCTGTACTTTACCACGGTTATTTCCCGGTAGTTTGCCCAGGTTAGGTCCCGATAATCTGCTGTGGTCTAGGTTAGGTTAGGTAAGGTCAGGCTAATTTCAAAATGCCCATTTGAATATGCCCTATCTTGGAAATGGGACATTTGCGGAGGAAATGCCATAGAAGAAAATAATCTTAGAATGGTCTAAATAAGTGGGTAATGAAGGTAGAAAAACCGTACGCAATAACTGTAATTCTTTCAATATTTACCGAGATTTAAGGTAGTGTTGGCAAATAAAGGCTGCTGATTCTTCCAGACTCTCCCTAGAAACCGTATACAATACTGTACTGTATTTGGTTTGACATGCTCCAAGCTCATCAAGTCTAGCCAACAAACTAAAGATTCAGTTTAATACAGTTCCTGCAAGAACTGGATGTACTTCACTTACACAACACTTCTCTCCATTTAAACACAAACACTTGAACCAGTTTCTCTTGCCTTCCCAGTCCCCACCTGCATCCTCCACATCCCCTCCCAACCCACCCATTACCCTTATCATATGTTCGTGTTGTTGAATAATCATTATGATCAACTTAAGTTTAGAAAAGGCTTCTGGTTAACTCTGGTTGCCCAATAACTAATAGTAATGACTCATGACTCCTTTGTGTGTCTCCCACTGTTGATGTCTACATTGGTTTTAACAGGTGTGGAGAGCCACCAGCCAGGATCTGGAGTTACTAGCAAAAGAGATGAGTGCATCATGGTCCCCAGTCCCTCAGTTAGACCCAACCCTTTCAATGATTGGGAAAATCAAAATGATCACTACACAACCAGAAATACTTAAGGTATATTTATCAGCATTGTCTTTTGTCAATCACTCTGTCGTAGCTCAATGCTGTACAGGTATGAATTCTGGTCACATTAGCAATAATGTGCCTTGGTATGTAATCATTCTGGCATCTTTCACTTAGTGTGACCACTTCACACATGGGTTAATAGACGTTGCTGCACTAAGGGATGAAAATGGGAATGGAGTCAATTGTACTCATAGGTTTGATAGGGTAGGGAACTCTACTGTTGATAGACTGATTGTTGAAGCTGAGTTGGAACCAGTCAGTCATGATTTCTTGATTGAACCATGCTGACAGGTTTCCATGGTAGTTGATAGGTAGTCTGTACATCATATCCTTCAGCACCTTGTGTCACTGACACTCTTCCCCATCACAACTGGCTCAAGTCAAAGTGACTTATCACCATAGGCCATGGCCAAGATTGACAGCCCCACCTTGATCACCTTTCTCCCTAGTGTGCTACTGAGATTCATCAAAGCTTAGGTGTTCCTGGGAAAGGCCTTCCAGAAGAGTCCAGTGAGAGAGGTCAAAATAATTTAAGAGGCCTAAACACACTGTATTTAAAGATGCATAAGTCATGCAAATGGTAAAAGATGTATGATGGTAGAATGTTCTACAGTTGACCTGTTTTGTATAAGAAAGATTGAGTACTGGTTAACTCTTGCATTTAGGAGGTAAACTGGAAAGTGGTAAGACTAGGTAGCTTGGTGAGTATTGTATCCTCTCTTAAGGGGAAGAAATATGCAATGATAAAGTTAGAGAGAGCAATGTCCTGTATAATAGCCACAAAAGGAAAAGAGAGAGTTATGCAACATTGCAGTGAAAAAGGAGAGTCTGTAGTGAAACTAATTAGAGAAGGAGAGTTGATGATATAAGATGTCTTTGATTCAACCCTGTTCAAAAATGTTGTGTAGGTTGGGCCACCCCACACTTGAAAGCTGTACTCCTAACAGGGGTGGATGAGAACCCTGTATAAGACAGCAGCTGTGTGGGGGTAAAAAAATTATGGAATCTGCCCAACACACCCAACTTAGTTGAGAGGGTTTTAGCTACCGTATGCAGTGTTACATCCACATGCCATCATGATTAACTTATAGACATTCAGTTTTTCATTCATTATGGAATTCACATATACTGTACACATAGTGGATATAGATTACAATTAATAAGAGGCTGCTGTTACATTCAGACTATTACAAAACAAGGCACCTATAATATCTTTGTTGAAGATTCCTTGCATGGTTTGGAGGAATCCTGCAATTGGTTGATATCATCTGACCCCTCTTACCACAGTTAAATTTGTATTATTGTTTTGTCTATCTTCATCCACAGTTTGATGAAGTTCGTAAGATGAAGCCTCTCATGAAAAAACTTGTGGAGGCTGGCCAGGTGTATGGTGTGTATGATGACCAAGATCACCTCCTCTCTTCCAAGATTACCCTGAGGAATGGTAAGCTGTACCTTCACTGCCTCCAAGCCCAGCCACCACCTGACCATGCCAGTGTACTGTTGGTAAGTTCATCCTTGCCCATGCATATTGCAGTAATTAGTATTATACAGGTAAATTCCTTTGTTCACTTTTAAACACTAATAACTTGAATTGTACACAAGGGATTTGGGGACACCCTGTATTGTATTATGCAATGCTATAATCAATTTGCTATTAACAGGATTTCTGTATCTGGGTACAGTTCTGTGTAAACATGGAACTATGGAAGGAGAAATTAGGGAGAGAGCAATGAGGGGTAGACAGGTCATAAGATCACTTGGGAGGATTATGAAGGGTAGAAGTGTGAGTATGGAGGTGAAAAGGGGACTACGAAATAGTATAATCCTGCCAACACTGACATATGTGTCAGAGACATGGATGTGGAGTAGGGCTCATCAGTCTAGAATAGGTGCTGTGGAAATGAGTTATCTGAGAGGAGCATGTGGACTTACCAGGTGGGATGGAGAAAGTAATGAGAGTGTGTATGAGAGATGTGGTATGAGTATTGGTATTGAGTGTGGAGTGGTTGAGAGGGTGAAGCGTATTACATTGAGGTGGTTTGGACATGCGGAGAGAATGCAAGGTGTGGTGTTTGTAAAGAAGGTGTACGATAGTGAAGTTGTGGGACCTGGTGTGAGAGGCAGACCACCGGTTAGATAGCAGAACAGAGTGGAAGAGTATGTGAGAGAAAGAAGTGAGAGGGGGGTTGGAGCAAGTGAGGAGGGAGTGCTGGAACAGGGAAGACTGGAGACTCTTCTGCCGTGGCCACCCCCTCGGTGGGAACGAGGCATCGGAGCTATAGATAGATACTGTACATGTAATTGAGAAAGAAGTTGTAATTTCTTACACACACAGAGACAGGTATTTTGAAGATGAAACCCATTTGCTAGTAGAGTTAGACAGTCCCACCCAGAATGGTACTCCCGCCAAAGTGTCGGGAAAGTCAAAGAATTTCCTTATTACGTAGCTCTCTACCAGATCATTGTTGCTGGTTATATTTCTTTTTATCTTCTAGAATTGGGGTATCATCCATGGAAGTATCATTTATACCTGCTCTATCACACCCCAAGATTACCTTTTCAAGACATTACAGTGCACCACACAGACCCCCTCTTGGGGATTTTCTGGAGGTAGGGAGTGAATAGCCTCATTGGGATGGATAGGTAGTCCCCCAGTTCAAACTTGACCAAAGTTGGTCAACCTTTAATAGGAGTGTCCGTGACAGAATAAGGAATTAACCCTTCAACCTAGAAGTACAAATGAAGTTCATATGATAGCTAAGTGATATATCAAGACAATATCTTGCTTGAAGAGAAATGAACAGTTGGAAAGGAATGCTTTTATTTTGTTTTCTTGTGGTATATTTTTGGTTATTATGCCATAAAATAATGGTACAGTACAGTAATGCTGACTCAAAGGGTCACTTGAATTTTGTAAAGAAAAGTTATCATCTCTGCTTTAAATTACTAAAGAAACTTATAAAGTTTACTTAGAGTCAAAGATAACTGAATTTGCATTGTTTTTTTACCAAACTGTTAAACCTCAATTTACAGAACTATATATTTTTACTTAGTGTAGGTGCGATATTCTGTTCATGAAGGAAAGTCATTAGTAGTACAGTATAAGGAACTCAAAGTGATTACCAGTTTTTTTGACCCCATAAGAAATGATAATACTGTAGTGACATTTTACTGTTGTAGTATTATAATGATTAATAATTTATTTTATGTCTAGTGCTTTCATGCCACCAGACACCACTTGAGCACTAGTACAGTACTGTATTTATATGTATTCCAGTAACCCCTTGAGTTTCACTAATTGCTCCATATTGACACTCTTCCAGTCCCAAATTGGTCACTTTCAGCTCTTTAATAATCCTTCTTTCCTCATTTTTACTTCAGACGTTACTAGCACTCCTGTTGATCTTCTCCGACAGCATATTTATGATCCCATGCAGCTGCTTTTTCATTACTTTAATCCCTGGGTTGAGTCAATCAAACCAAGGGATCCAGGGGCTTCCTATGAGCCATATTCAAGATCAATGTCATCATAAATCCTCTGCTTCAGAACCTGGCCACTACCTTTGTTTTTTGTGTTATCATGCCTATTATTAAATTATTGTGAATACTGTAAGTCAGTCTAATACTATGGGAAATTTAGAAGCATTGTACTGCATTTTGCTTCTTCAGTATTAAGTGGTGCAGTTTTCTAGTGTATGAATTCGTGCATAATAGCATATTACCAAATGTTGGCTACAGAATCAGCAGGCACTGTAACTTTCAGGCTTACCGTGACGCATTCTGGATTCTTATATCATTGGAATGTATTTGGAGATGACCACAGATCAGGTTCAATAATCTCATTAGATAAGGGTTTTGTATTTAATAAGGGACTTTATGATTGCATACATCTACCTGTAAAATGTTTAACTCCATGGAGATACTGTATGCTAAGTATGGAAAATATGCCTGAACTAGTATAAGGTGAAATTATTAAACATTATCTTTTCTATGACAAAATAAAACTAAAGCAGGAACATTTTGTCATTAACTCTTTGTGATGCAATGGTTTTGATGAATATAATACTGTATTTTGATCTTTAGAGAAGTACCTTGGGAAGGGTTGGAAACTGTAAGGTGCCTTCATGGACCTGGAAAAGGCATATGATTGGTCAATAGGAGAGCTATGTGGGATGAGCTCATGATGTATGGTGTTTGGTGGGCGGTTGCTGGAAGGGACTGATGAGCCCTTTGGGTAGAAGTTGGTTAAGTGAGAATTCAGTATCAGTGTAGGACTGAGACAAGGGTGTGTCATGTCACCATGGATTTTCATTATCTTTATTGGTGGATATAAAAGAAAAATGAAGGCAAGAGTGGGTAGCCTGGGTGTGAGGCTGAGGCTGAATAGAGTAAAGTGGTCCTTGGTGACAAGCTTGATTGCAGATGATACTGTGATGGCAGAGAGTGAGAGGGAGTTACAGAGGGTGGTGGATGAGTCTCAGGTTGTGTGTTAGAGAAGAAAACTAAAGGTGAATGTTGATGAATATAAGGTTAGGTTGAAGTGACTGATTTTGCAACACCCTATAGGGTCAGGGTGCCTACTGGGACTAATTGTGAGATAACCTTGAAAGGTTAGAGGATGGAGGAGGTCAAAGAGGTTTAAGAAATAGTATTGTGTAAATATGGGAGCATGGAAGGAGAAATGAGAGAGAGAGAGAGAGAGCAGTGCAGGATAGGTGGAGAGTACTGGAGTAGTTATTTCTTTCTGCCGCTATCATTCTTGCCTTTGTGTCAAAAAATATCTGGGCCTAATAATAATAATAATAATAATAATCTGGTGATGGTTTAGTCACGATCCAAACAAATTTTTCAAGTCTGCTTTGAACAGCCTGAAACATCGATAAACAAGCTCGCTATGATAATCTTTGGTATTGGTGTCACCCAGGCACTCTCTTCTATCTCTCTCAATTCTTCAGCAGTCCATTATTTCTTTATATATTTCTATCCCATTGTGTTTGCTGTCACGCCTCTCTATCGCCAATTCGCCACCTTTTTCCTCTTCCTACAGGGTCTTCCAGGCCTAGGGGGGGGGAGAGGGGGGGGGGGTCTTCTATCCTCCTCATCTTATCATTGGTGTGTCAGACAAATCGAAGTTTGACTGGATTTATGATAAGGGAAATACTATGGATTGTGACTATACTTGGGAATTGGTAGGTTGGTGAGTGGATGATGATAAAGGATAGCAAAGAGAACAATAGATAGAAATGGATTGGGAGGGTGACTGACATACATAGGGAGCGAGGAGGAGGAGGAGAAGGAAAAGAGTGGATAAAGAATATATATAGAAAAGAGAGACCAGGGATGAACGCATGGAAGAAGAGTATCGGTTAAAAGGAGAGAGAGGGAGGGAGGAACGGGAAGAGATAGAACCACAGAGACATACATACATACATAAATAAATACACACACACATACCCAGAGGAAAATAATATTGATTGAAGTGGCAATGGATGGAAGGCGTGGGTTACTAATAAACATGTTATTGTAGCCTTCAAACAGGTCAGTATTAATCACATAAGTCCACAACACCATCCAATGACCCTTATCAACTCATCATCACAACCACCACCACTACCACTTCTCCCTCACACGCCTCTATCGAAGTTTTTAGTGCCTGCCTTTTGTCCCATATACATATTTTTTTCTTTGTAGTTTGATCTTCCCACTGTCTTTGTGTAGTGTAATCTTCTTTCTACTTAATTAAGGGGGTAATATACTTTGGGTACTGTACATTGGAGTGCCTTGATTCCTCCAAAGTAAGCCAGGAAACAGGACCAGCAGGTTGACAAAAATAATGGTGGCTCCGTTGCTTGGAATAGTTTGGAGAAATCAGCAGTTGGTCCGGATTTACCAACACTACAGTATACTATCCCTTTAATAATAATAATAATAATAATAACAGTCATAACAAAGCTTTACACAGTTCACTACAGTCATTGTATTATTCATTGACCAAAATTACAATTACAGGTCTCCAATATCGTCATTAAATCATTCAGTCCAAAGTCAATATGCATACGCTCTCTCTCTCTCTCTCTCTCTCTCTCTCTCTCTCTCTCTCTCTCTCTCTCTCTCTCACATATTTACACCTGTATGGTCCCCGAAAATTACCTCCCTCCCTGTCTATCTATCTATCTATCTATCTGTCATCATACCTACTTCCACCTCTCCCTACCTAACCCACCACTCCCTCTCTCCATCCCTCCCTCCCTCTACATTTTCTCCTCCTTCCCTCCCTACCTACCCAAATCTACTTCTCTTCCATCCATCCATCCATCCCTTCCTTCCTCTACTTCTCCTCCTCCAACATGGCCTCCCTCATAATATAGGTAACGTTGTGGAGAAGTGTGGACCAGGCGCTCTCCACATCCCCAGTCCACTCATCACCCAACGTTGGCTGAACCGCTTGTAAAAACTGAGGCACAACAAGCTGAAATGGGGAAAGGATTTAATTGATTAGTTGGTTGGTTGGTTGGTTGGTTTGGGTGGATGGTTGGTCGAGTTATTGGTTCATTGGATTGGTTGGTTGGTTGATTGGCTGGTTGGTTGAGTGATTTTGGTTAGTTGGTTAGTTGGTGGGTTGGTTAGTTGATTGGTTGGTTGAGTGATTGGTTGATTGAGTGATTTTGGTTAGTTGGTTGGTTGGTTGGTTGAGTAATTGGTTGGTTGAGTGATTGGTTTATTTATATATTTATTTATTTATTTACTGGTTTGTTGGTTGGTGGGTTGATTAATTGAGTTATTGGCTGATTTATTCATTGATTGGTTGATTGATTGAGGTATAATAATAGTAGACACGTTGACCTATAGTGACAGACTTATTGTTTTTGTTGGTAGATACGTACATACTTGCAACTTTATTGACAGACTGTTTTAGATTGATTCACAGATTAAATTATTGCATGACTAGTTAAATAAATGCATGATTGATAGACTGATGCACATATGGATTGATTAAGGGGAGAATCTTTTGACTAACTTGAACACAGACAGACTGAAAGAGAGATAGACAGACAGACAGAGAAAGAGAGATAAACAGACAGACAGAGAACGAGATCGAGCAGACACAAATAGATACATACATACAAACAATTTACCGTTAAGAGTCATTTCAACCTGATAGAGTATATAGCCGGGGAAACATAAAAAACATAAACATAATAATCTAACCTGAACTTGGTGTGGGTGAGCTCCGTAGTGACAATGGTTGCGTCCACACTCACGTATCAGTCGTTCCAGTTTGTCAGGTTGGTCCAGACGACGCACTGCCTTCTCTACAAACCCCATCACTCTGTATGTATAGGGATAGTAAGTAGATGGTGTGTGTGTGTTAGGGTGTGTGTGTGTGTGTAGCAAGCAGATGGTGTGTGTAGGGATAGCAAGTAGATGGTGTGTATGTGTGTGTGTGTGTGTAGGGATAGTCAGCAGATGGTATGTTTGTTTGTGTGTGTGTGTAAGTAGAGATAGCAAGCAGATGGTATATTTGTGTATGTGTGTGTAAGGATAGCCAGTAGATGGTGTGTATGTGTGTGTGTGTAGGGATAGCAAGCAGATGGTGTGTGTGTTTGTGTGTGTGTGTGTGTGTAGGGATAGCAAGTAGATGGTGTGTGTGTGTGTGTGTGTATGTAGGGATAGCTAGCAGATGGTATGTTAGTGTGTGTGTGTGTGTGTGTGTGTAAGGATAGCAAGCAGATGGTGTGTTAAGGTGTGTATGTGTGTGTGTATGTGACAATAATATAAATGTTAATAACAATATATAATTTTAGGTTACTCACTTAAATTAAGGTCTTCTGACTTCTCCAAACTATACTACAAAACATATTCCCTCTATTTAGTTTTATGGTACACTGTTTACTGTCATAGTTTGGAGAGGTGCAGTAGCCTTTACTATTCGGTCAACCCCTTCCCTAACTTCTTACGTTTCCTTCGTGTTTGCTCTCTCTCTCTCTCTCTCTCTCTCTCTCTCTCTCTCTCTCTATCTCTCTCTCTCTCTCTCTCTCTCTCTCTCTCTCTCTCTCTCTCCTGTAAGAATTGGCATGTATGAATTTATGAATCAGCGGTACAAACTCTCTCTGTCCCTCTCTCTCTGAATTTATAAATCATAGTGGTATAACTTTATTCTCTCTCTCTCTCTCTCTCTCTCTCTCTCTCTCTCTCTCTCTCTCTCTCTCTCTCTTACCTCAAAGCGTGTGATCTCAATTCTTTACTGTGTTTAACTTGTTCCACCTGCAGGCCTCTGAAGGGAGCGAACACCTCTTGAACGTCAGGGTGTGTCTCGAATAACCTGTGTGTGTGTGTGAGATAGTACGTTAGAGAGAGAGAGAGAGAGAGAGAGAGAGAGAGAGAGAGATATCTATACTATACAAGGAAAACCGTCTCTGTATGTCCTCTTATAACTCCAAAACTGTTACACCTACATCCAAAACCCATATATATTCTGAATCACCATCACCAGGCGAAGGTTTTGGTATGACGTAACATGACGTAACTCGATGTAAAAATTACGTCATCTTCTATAAATCCGCTTAAAAAAATGGTTACACTCCCAAAACTATATATTCTGAATCAGCTCCACCGGCAAAGGTTTTTATGACGTAACTTGACGTGAAAATTACGTTAAAATGTTAACTATTCTATTTATCGGTTAAAACCATAAAGAAGAGCTCGAACGGAAATTTTCCGTTGGAGCTGCTAAAATCGTGCGCCAAATGTACCGCTCGAACAGAAGCTCGAACGGATTTTATCCGTTCGAGCCGCTAAAAACGCGCGCCAAATGTACAGCTCGAACGGTAATTCAGTCAGTCTCGGGCCTTCAAGCTGAAAAGACATACTGTATAATATTATAAAGTAGAGTTTTGTTTGTCTGTCTGTGGGTGTGTGTGTGTGTCTGTCCGGCTATGGTCGCGAAAACTGCTGGACGGAATGACCTGAAACTTGGCACAAAGGTGTATTGTTACCCGAGGAAGAACATGGGCTAGGTGTCGTTGTGCTCAAACATCATCTTCAATGAGCAAATGAGCATAGTGAGCTCAAAATGGAAAAAAAATGGGCAAAAAGGTCCACAAACCGTGCTGGCAATGACATGCAACTTGGTACAAAGGTGTATTGTTACCCGGAGAAGAACATGGGCTTCGTATTATGCTCAAACGTCATCTTCAATGAGCAAATGAGCATAATGAGCAAAATGCTCTTAATCCTGCCTAACTATTCCATCAGACACACCATTTCAGTTTAAGCGGCTGCAGTTCCCTGTTCGAGTCAGCTTTGTAATGACCATCAACAAAGCACAGGGTCAGTCACTTAAAACTGCAGGTGTGAGTTTGGAATGGATCGCCACAACACAAATACTTCCATGCGCCAGGGGGTAAAACAACGAACATCGTCTACTAGGAAGTATTGACACCTTAATCAGAGGTAAGTGCAGACTTCCAATATAAGGAAACCAAGAACTGTGATTTATGTTGACAATATGCAAGTGAGCGGACGTGAATTTTATTTGTATAAATAGTGTATTCTTTATTATTTAATTTTTCTAATTGCAATGTCAATTGAATGTTATTGGAACTTTTTAAAAAAGAGAGTATATTGTTATTGATCATTATTTCATGTATTAATACTTGCCATCAGTGTTATATAAACCTGAGCGAAGCCGGGTACTCCAGCTAG